>LYNE01002914.1:9511-27844 GCA_001662545.1 Rosa x damascena
AGGATTAGATCGCCCAAGGCCGATTCAATGGTCAGATGCTCATGGATTGAAAATCGAACAAACCGAAAGAGAAAATAACTTAACTAGTCCAAAAACTCAAGAAAGTACCAAAATAAACACACCTACACGTTCATATCGATGAACGGAGGCTAACATAGCAAACAACTGCTCAAAACGAGGGCGGACGCGTTGCCTCACCAACTTCAGAACCATCAAGATCCAACTGGTCAAAATCAAGATCATAGCAAGAGGAGTAATTTTATAGGTGGCACTAAGGCCAATTCGGCCTAGATCGCTGCCGAAAGCTAGATTTGACCGGAAAAACTTCAAATCAAGAATCGGAGCTCCATAGATCAATTCAAGCTTCAAGATTGGTATAGATCGAATGAGGAGGAAGAGAGCTTCAAAACCCAACCGGTTTCACGACCAGCCGCCGGAAAATGGAGTTTCGATTGAGTTGGCGTTGCAAGGTTCTAATCGGAGCAATCCAATGGCTGAGGGAAGGAGAGAAGAAGAAGCCGAGTCAGTCTGCACTGGTGGCGCCGCCATTGGACGTCGGACGAAGGAGTTCCGGTTAGGTCGGGTTGACTATGTCGC
Organism: Rosa x damascena; assembly: GCA_001662545.1. Taxonomy (NCBI): domain Eukaryota; kingdom Viridiplantae; phylum Streptophyta; class Magnoliopsida; order Rosales; family Rosaceae; genus Rosa; species Rosa x damascena. Next base: position 10,109 of record LYNE01002914.1, read on the forward strand.
GGGTCAGGTCAAGGGTTATGGGGAGAGAAAAATCTAGAAACTTGGTTTCCGAAAAAGGAAGCTGAATATATATTTTCTCACGAATCCTATTTATTCCAAAATTTCCAAAAAAGGAAATAACTTCCGTTGATCATAACTCCTTCATACGATCTCGAAATTTAGTGTGGCTCATTTTCATTTTCCACAAACTTGTATCGACATGCTCTATGATATTCGTGAAGGAAGTTTTCAGAGAAACTCAATGAATAAAAAATTTAACTCTTGACCCCTCGAAAATAAGTCGTTTGGAGTAATTATTCATCTGAAATACTTTCACTCCACCCACAAAAGAACAATCATACTGTACTTACATGAGCATTTGCAAGCATAATTAGCTATAATAAGCCACACTCATGATACCGCCAGCGGTACCAACTACCGCCAATTGTGTGACCTACGGAAGCACAGCCAAACAGGCTACCGCCTGAGCCCTGGCTCGCCCCCAGATCACGGCTGACGCGTCGCCACACACAGCGCCAAGTTAGCATCAGTAGCTTCAGAAGCTGGGGACTGAAGCACATCAGTCCCACATCAAAAACATGGAGAAGATCAGTTCCCTCCTCTCCTATAAAAGGTCCTCTCCTCTCTCCTCATTAATTACACATTTAATACTTACCTACTGTTATTCTGTCAACACAAATACATTGACTAACTTAGGCATCGGAGAAGAAAAGACCGCCCAGCGCGGTCTCCCTCTGACGCCCTCTGTATTTCACTTGACAGGTAGCGGTAACTCTGAGTATTACAGGTAGCGGTCCGCCCATCGGACCAGCGTTAACAAAGGTTTAGCTACCTCTAAACTTTAAGCATTAACATTGGCGCCGTCTGTGGGAACCCTTGAACAGAAGGCCATCCCACCACATCCACCATGACTAACGATAACGGGGAAAACACTGAGCAGGCGGATCAATCCGCCAACCCCCACCTTACCAACCCAGTGATCTACGTCAATCCGGCGGTTAATGTTAACCGTGCACTATTCAGCACGCTGGTCAACCCCGGCGGGGAACCCCAGGCCAGCTTCGAGGTCCCACCAACCCAACCTACAGCGGAGGCTCAGCCGAGCAGCAGCCGCCCTCCGGTGCAGGACCTCTCCGCTATGTATGAGCTGGCATTAGCGGACCTTCACAAGGCAAATCGAGAGCGCGAGCAGGAGCGCAGAGAAAAGGCCGAGGCACAAAAGCAGGTGGCCACGCTGATGTCAAAGTTTGACGAGCTGAAGAGGGCGCTGGAAGCACACGCCAACCCAGCACAAAGCGAGCAGTTGCGGAGCACCAGGCGCAGTCAACCCAACACAGGTGTGTTGGTACCCGGACCAATCGTACAGCTGTAGGTACCGTTAAACCTACCAGAGCTACAAGGAATGGGACCACTTCCTGAACCCCGACTAATGTTGGAGCAGAAGGCGGAGTCACAGCCACACACTAGCTGCTCAACAATCAGGGCCAGAACCGAGGGTCATATGCCTGTCCCCAGGCAAGAGCTGGTTCAGCGGAACATCCAGACAGGACCCGATGGAAATACAACCGTCCTGATACTGGAGCGGATGCAGCAATTAGAGCAAAGGCTAGTCCGGGCGGAGGCAGGCGCCCCAGCGCCAATACCAAATCCACTCTTTGCGTCCAGACCAGGACCACTCACCGCCAGGATCCTGCATGCCATCCGCCCGACACATGCAAAGACACCAAAGATGTCACATTACTGCGGCATGACTGATCCCTTTGTCCATATGGACACCTTCAAGAAAGTCACCAATAACAAAGGCTTCGATGACGCTACCCTCTGCCATTTGTTCAGCGAAACGCTGGATAGTGAGGCAATGAGTTGGTTCTTTGAGTGCCCGCTAGGGTCCATTGACTCGTTCAATGCACTATCAAATGCTTTCCTCTCTCGGTTCATCTTATTGGCTGCCGGACACCACAATACATCTCAACTATTCAACCTCAAGCAGGGGGCGGAGGAGACATTGAAGGCATTTGTCACCAGGTGGCGAGCGGCAACGTCCCAGTGCCACGATCTTGATAACACAATGGCGCTTGCGACTTTCAAGCAAGGACTCCTCAAGGGACCATTTCTCTATCACCTCAATTACAACCATCCAAATGCCGCTTACGACCATGTCATGAGCGAGGCTGTCATCCATGCACAGGCAGAATTCATTACATATGGAGAAGCCCCCCCACCACCACTAACGCCTGTAAAGTCCACGCAACCCTCACCCAACCATCAGGAAACCGCTAGCAAAACCTCTGCTGCACCGCCAACTGATAAAAAGAGAGAATGGCAACAGAGAACCACCAGAGCAAGCGGCAGAAGGACTAGCATTACAATAAGGGCAGCCGCTCATTACAAACGGAGTCATCCTAGTGGTACGCAGTGTTTACAGTCCTCACAGCCTCATACGAGGAAATATATGACCAATGCAAGGACGAGGTCCCGCCACCACCCCCAAGAAAATACCCAAGGGTCGGAGAGCCGAGAAACACTGGCAAGTGGTGCAAATACCACGAGGACAGCGGCCACAACACCAACAATTGTAACGCCCTCAAAACAGCCATCGAGACTCTGTACCGAGAAGGTAAGATGGAACAATTCAGGGTCCTGTGATTGCTAACATTGAGCCCTTGGGCCGCATCAACACCATCGACAGTGGTGCTCCAATTACCAATATGTCTCACAGAGCAAAAAAGCATTATGCACGTGCTAATCACCCCAAGGAGGTGTGCAATATCCGCTATGAGAGGTCTGCTAAACTCCTAAAATCTAGTTGGGAGACCATTACCTTCTCAAAGGAGGAAGAACGCGGAGTACATCTGCCCCACGACGATCCATTCTTGATCGACGCTATACTCAATAAGTGGTCAATGGGAAGGATCCTTGTCGACAGTGGCTCCGTTGTAAATGTCATCTTCAACAAGTGCTACGACAAACTTCGGCGGCACAGAAAACTACTGCAGGATCATGAGCCACTACTTAGCTTCTCCGGTGACGTCACACAGCCATTGGGTTCTAACTACATGCGACTAGTCATCGGCGCCAGTCCATATATGGCGGAAATCCATACAGAGTTCATCATTGTGGATTGCTTCAGTTCATATAACGCCATCATTGGTCGATCGACACTTAACAAACTCAAATGCATCATCGCTGGGTACATGCTCCTCTTGAAGTTCCCTACTCCCAACAGAACAGGCTATGTGAAGGGAAGTCAGCAACTAGCACGAGAGTGCTATTCCACAACTGTGGCACGATCAGCGCGCCGCCATGAAATCCTAACATTGGAAAATCATGCAACGACACCAGATATCTTCGAGGACCCCAGGGATGACGAGAAGAAGTATGTCAAAAAAGAGCCTGTCAACTCAGAAACATCCTTAAGGATTATCAGCATATCCGACGAACATCCTGAGCGAACAGTCCGCATCGGCGCCCAGCTAGACCCAGAGGTAGCGGCTAAACTCACCCAATTTCTACGTGACAACGCCGCCGTCTTTGCATGGTCCTACACTGACATGCCAGGCATCTCCCCCGAGATCATCACCCACAAATTGAGTATCAAACCATCCGCCTACCCTACCAAGCAATGACGAATGGCCTTTGATGAGGAGAGATACCGTGCAATAGGGGAAGAGGTTGCCAAGCTCCAGAGCATTGGATTCATCCGCCAAGTAAATTACCCTCAGTGGATTTCCAACTTGGTCATGGTAAAAAAGCCCAGCAGAAAATGGCGAATGTGTGTCGATTTCAAGGGCCTCAACAAGGCATGCCCCAAAGACAGTTTCCCGCTACCTCTCATAGACCAACTAGTCGATGAAACCGTTGGCCACGAGCTACTCAGCATGATGGATGCCTTCTTCGGCTACAATCAGATCAAGATGCACCCTGGTGACCAAGAGTGCACCTCCTTCACCACCGACAAGGGCCTATACTGCTACAATGTCATGCCTTTCGGTTTGAAGAATGCTGGTGCAACTTACTAGCGGCTGATGAACGCTATGTTCGTTGAGCATCTGGGAAAAATTATCGAGGTCTACGTGGACGATATGTTGGTAAAAAGCATAAAGGCCAGCGGACACGTGGCAAACCTCAAAATTATATTCACCATTCTCTTGGCCTACGGTATGCGCCTTAACCCAGAAAAATGCTTATTCGGCGTCACCGCCAGCAAATTTCTGGGTTACATAGTCAGTGAGCGGGGCATAGAGGCCAACCCCGACAAGGTGCAAGCCATACTCAACATGAAGGCTCCAGAATGGAAAAAGCACGTTCAAAGCCTCCAGGGAAAACTAACCGCCCTTTCTCGGTTTATCTCAAGACTCACTGACAGATGCCTCCCATTTTTCAAAGTCCTGAAGACAACCCACAAGAAGGTCATCGACTGGAACCCAGACTGTGAGGCAGCGTTCCAAAGCTTGAAGGAGGAGTACTTGGCAGCAGTTCCGCTCCTCTCTATCCTAGTGCAGGGAGAAACATTGTACATATACCTAGCGGTATCACAGTCAGCGGTAAGCTGCGCCATTGTCCGGCAGGACGGCCAGAATGAGCTCCCCGTTTTCTACGCCGGTAGAGGCATGAACGGGGCTGAAACAAGATATCCCCCTGTAGCAGCTCGCCCTCGCACTCATCGTCGCCGCTAGACGCCTCTGCCAGTATTTTCGGGCCCACATAATTCATGTCTTAACAAATCAACCGCTGAGAACCTTGAACACTCGGGACGTCTCAGCAAATGGGCCATCGAGCTCAGCGAGTTCGACATTGACTACAAACCAAGAACCGCCATGAAGGGCCAAGCGGTGGCGGACTTCATTGCTGAGCTCACTGAGCGTCAGGTAGAGCCCAACGTCGAGGTAGAGCCCAGCACAGAAATGATAACCGCTGAAGGACAAGCCCCCCAGCAATCGGACTGGAACCTACACGTGGACGGCTCAGCTTGTGCCAGGGAAAGCGGCGCCAGAGTCATCCTAACAGGGCCAGGGGGACTGAACGTGGAATACGCGTTAAAATTCAACTTTAAGGCCTCAAACAACATGGCGGAGTACGAAGCGCTCATTTCCGACATACTCCTCGCCATCGACTCAGGGGCTGACAGTATCAACATATTTAGCGACTCCCAGCTTGTCGTTAACCAGGTCAATGACAGTTTCCAGGCCAAGGACCAACAGTTGGCGGCATACTTGGGGTACGTCAAAACGCTCCTAAAAAAATTCAAATTTCACACCATCACACAGATCCCCAGGCAAAAGAACGCCAAGGCTGATTCACTAGCAAGACTAGCAACCGCTCAACCGCACCAAGGTCCAGCGGACACAAGGGTGGAGTGTCTTGACAGGCCTAGCATGACAAAAACCCTGGCGGAGTTCTTCAACATTGGGGTCAATCCCAGTTGTATGAACGAGATCATCGAATACAAGCGCAATGGAACATTGCTAGAGGACAAGGTCGAAGCATGACAGGTCAAGCGGAGAGCAACCCGCTACAACATCCAGAATGGCAAGCTTTACCGCCAGGGGTTCACCCACCCAAACCTCCGGTGTCTAACCCCAGAGGAGAGAGAGGTTGTTCTGGTAATGATACACGGCGGGGAATGTGGAAACCACTCGGGCGCTAGATCCTTGGCCAATCGCACAATGCGACAAGGCTACTTTTGGCCTACGCTCGGCGACGATGCCAGAAGGATATCGAAATCTTGCCACAAATGTCAACAGTATGCTGATCTCCCACATGCCCCGACGGAACCACTGTCGATCATCATTGGTCCATGGATCCACTCCACATGGGGCTTGGACTTAATGGGCAAATTCCAAACCGCCAAGGGCCAGTTCAAATACATCATTGTTGCCATCGACTATAATAGCAAGTGGATAGAGGCGGAACCACTGACGGCAATCACCATAGCCAAGGTAACTCACTTCCTCTGGAAGAACATCTATTGCCGCTATGGCGTCCCCCACACAATCATCACAGACAATGGCACACAGTTCAATAATAAGGAGCTTATTTCTTTCACTGCTAACCTGGGCACAAAGATGAGTTTCGCATCTATCGCTCACCCCCAAACCAACGGTCAGGTCGAAGCAGCAAACAAGATAATCAAGAAACTGCTAAAAAAGAAACTCGACGACGCCAAGGGTTTATGGGCGGAGAAACTTCTGGAAGTTCTGTGGGCCATCAGAACTACCCTAACTTCCGCCACTGGTGAAACACCATTCTGCATGATGTTCGGAACTGAGGCCGTCCTACCCATTGAGGTAACTCAACCTACCGCTAGGGTCGAAGGCTACTGCGCCGAGACCAACGGTGAGGGCGTCAACCTCGACAGAGACCTCCTAGAGGAAAAACGACACAAGGCCCATTTGCACAATTTGCAAAACAAGCAGCGGGTATCACTTTTCTACAACGCCAGGGTCAAAGCCCGGAACCTCCAACTAGGGGACTAGGTAATGAAGGAAGTCATTCCACCGCCAACAACACTTTGCCCAACTTGGGAGGGTCCATACAAAATTGTGGAAGTCGCTAGCCCCGACACCTTCTACCTAATGGACAAAAATGGCGTCACAACGACCCACCCTTGGAATACCGAACACCTTCGGTATTACTACAAGTAGACATACCGCTACCCTAGAGCATCTTAGCTTAGCTACATTTTTGACTCAATATTTAGCTAATGGAAGCTACCCAACGGGTACAACCCCGCTTTTTGTAAACGCTGACATATCAGCTATCAATGAAACGAGGAATTATTCAAACCATTGTCGCCAAGTCCAAGCACAAGAATCAACTGGCAACGCCAACAAAATTCGGCGCACTTGGAACAATTTTAATCCCTTTAATGTTTCATTGAGCCACAAAACAAGCAGTAAAAACTCTAGCGGTTCAGACATATTCAAACAAGGCAATCAGCAAACACATCCACACTTGAAAAATTTCAGAAACAAACTACCAATTGCATTTTAGGGGTTGGGACTCCCTGCCCAAGAATATTGATGATTACAAAAGCCTTAGCGGCGCAAAAAAAAGAAGAAGGCATCACCAGAACTACTTCAGGTTGGGGAATCATCTTCATGGCTGAGCATCAGCGACAGTCTCGCCCTCCGGCGGCGGTTGTTGGTCGGACTGATGGCTTGTCTGATCGGACTCGCGAGCGGTAGGGCTCGGCGTTATAATGGTACCGTCTGCTCAGGTATGGGCAGCTAGAAAGGCAGCACGGGAGACCTTGGACTGAGTAGGCGGTGGGGTTCGCTGAGAGTCGTCCGCCAGATGCATACCGCTCTCGCCGCTACCTGAGCGGGCACCCTCATCCTCAACTGGAACCACATCCCTCGCGGGCGGTGCATTTTGACCTGATGGCCCAGCGGGCTGGGATGCCTTGACCCAATCGATAGCGCCCTTCTAATTCAACAGTTCCACATTGGCCATGACACTGGCCTTCTTGTATTCCGTTGACTGCTTAAATGTTTCCACAGCGGCGGCCGCCGCACGTTCCCCCTCACCTCCCAGGCGAGCAACCTCACTCTCCAGCTTCTTCACCTCAGCGGACCTGACGGCAGTTTCCCGCTGAAGGATCTCAACTTTCTTATCCTTACCCGCCACGCGATCCCGCAGCAAAGCTGTATCTTGCTCTAGCTTGGAGACGAGGTCATTCTGCTTCAGGTCCCACTCAATGGCGACTGCCAATTTGCCACGGGCATCCGCCACATCACAATCTGCTTTGGCCATGCGTTGCTCCACATCCGCCAGTCTGTCCTTGGCCTCCCCCAGCTCCCCCTGGAAGCCCTTGATCTCCTCCCTGAGCTCCCGCTCAAACCGGGGCTGTGCCGACCCCGCCAGGAACAATTCGTGCAGCCCAACCGAGAGATGTCCAAAGGACTAGCTGAAGGAAGATTGGTTAACGGCGGTTGAGCGCACAATCCCCTCTAGGCCGCCTAACCCGAGCCGCTCGCAGAGATGATAAAAAATTCCCTTTCATGATCGGTCAGGAACTCTGCGTACGCTGCAAACGAGTACAGCCTGCTCGCTTGCACCTCTTGGCTGGCGACCATTGGCACCTTTGGCGGAGCCTGTCATGCCCTCTTCTGCTAGCGGGACCCGATGGTCTCCATGTCATCCTCTTCCTCCTCTCCATTGGAGTCATTCTGGCGACGCCTCCTCTGAAGCCCCACCCGTGTGGATCCAGCGGACGCAGGCCTCGACTCCTTCAGCAGCTCAAGACCTGCAACGGTTACTACTTCCGCCGGCGGCACCACTTTCTCCTTCTGTGGCCCACGCCGGGTAGCGGGCACTCTTTCTTTTTTCTGCACAGTTGCAGAAGGGACCCTACTCCCGCCACCAGCCCCACGACCCACGCCAGTCGCCGCCTGAACGACGGGCAAACCGTCCACACCAAGGTGAGAGTGGTGCGGTATGGGCAGCACCACGGGTGTCTCAGACTGACTCAGGGCCAGTGTCGCCGGGTCCACGGCTGTATGCTGGGCCGCCAGCCTTGAGGCATACATGCTCTCCAGGAAATTGGTGATCTCGGTACGGTCCATGGCTTTCTCAAATGCCTCACGGCTAGCTCTGTTACCCGGCGGAGAATCTAAACAAAGGCAGCGGGTCAGCACGACGATAACTAGACTAAAACACATGTCAGCGGAAAAAAATTACCAAAAGCTCGTGTCAACTGTTGATCAACCAACAGCTCCCACCCGGTAAGTAGGCGGAGATCCAGCAAGTTGTGATTCTGCCAACAGCCACAGATTCTTACCACGTGGCACTCTTTTTCAAGCGTCAGGTTATACCGCAGGCTCGCTACAAAAAAAACTGAACGATCATTACAACAGGGAATTAGTGTACAAAAAAAACCAACGATGAGTAGCAGGGCCCGACGACAACCTCGGATAGGTTGGAATTTCGACTTGATCCTATATGTCGGTTCCCCCTCGTTCGACCCCGCTTGGTACTCCCAGCCAGCGGTGGCAACACAGAAGGTCCCCCGCCACGGTGACATGGAGTCCTTCAAGTTCTCGAGTAGCTTGGGCGCCCCCTGGCGGCGACTCAGATTCACTTGCCCGCTGCATCCTTGGCGCCTCACGTATATTAATTCGTAGAAGTGTAGCACCTCCGCTGCGGTTGGATCTTCACAGCCGGACAACCGCCACAGCGAGTTGAGCGCCATTAGCAACCGCCACATGTTAGGGCAAATTTGCCCAAAAGCGAGGCCAAATTCACAAACCAAAATCTGAAGATTTGGCGGCAGCGAGAATGTCACTCCCTGGCGGAAGATTGCCTCATGCATGGCGGCATGCCCCGCTGGCAGGAACGACGATCTCTCATCCTTCAACGACGGTCACAACTTCACTACACCTGGCATGCGAAACACCCGCTTCATACGATCGATGGCAGCCACTGTCATCGGTCCTCCCGCCTCGTCAACCGCTGTGCCATCGCCAAGAACCCAAGCTGACTCAACGTCGTCCCCGCCCACCTCTTCCACCCCATCAGCGGAGCCGCTAGTGGCGCTATTGCTCGCCAACCTCTCCTCCCGCCTTTTGAGAGCAACGACATCTTCCCTTCCCCTAGAACTCTCAGGACGACCAGCACAACCCATGGCAACTTCCCAGGTTATGGTCTGTAGCGGCACGATATCTAGCGGTTCGGACAGTGAGGTTCCTGGAGGGGTAGACGGACGCAACGAGTCAATAAACACACTATCTGCCACGTTGAGCGACACGTCAGACCCGGAATCCTCACTGCTCGAGATCTCTACGACGCTAGCCATCCCAAACCCTAAAACCCAAACCAATTAGTTTATACAGGATCTAAGCTATCCCCATGTCAGTCGCATCCAAGAACATCAAGAGCAATTGCCCAGAAAATACCAAAACAAGAACATAACGCATTCATACAATCAACCCAGATTCGACAATCTAGCAAATCCCTAAACCCCATCTCGCAATCAAACACAATCCCACCCCTACAACTCACTGAGCACCCTCATAGCACCCTAAATCGAAAACCCAAAAAACTGACAGAAGCAAACACAGAAATCCAATGGAACAGGGATGAGATTCAAGATACTAACCTCAAAGATGAAAGCTTTGGTAAGATCAAAGTCGCCTGTCTTCACTACAGATGACCGTACTTCAAAGGCAGATAACCTCACGGAATCGTAGCAATCTGCTGCTCGGAACTAGAGGTGGCAAACGGGCCGGCCCGGCCCATTTTAAGCGGGCCTAGTCGTGCTTCGTGCCGTGCTTGGGCCGACCCATTTATTATCGTGCCGGGCTCGTGCCGGCCCATTTACTTAAACATTAAGCCCGGCCCGGCCCGTGGCCCGAGCCCATATCTTACCGGGCCGTGCTCGTGCTGGGTCAATAACGGGCCGTGCTCGTGCCTACCCACTATAAAGCACGATTTTAAAATCTTAATTTGAACAAATAAAAATTAATTTTATTTAACTATTTAGAAAATTAAAATAAATTAAGTTCTACAACCTTTTTCTTAATCTTAGCTTTTTAAGATTAGATTTCTAATAATTTTTTATATTCCACTATAAGAAAGAAAGAAAGAAAAAACTCAAAATATATTGTTTTTAGTATATTATTGTGAGATTAATCTTTATTAATATAATGAAGATTTAGTATCTATTATTATTTTCTTCATTCTATAGTTGTATTATTATGAGATTAGTCTTTATTAATAAACATATATTTAATATTTAGAAAAAATACTTATGTCAAAACAAGGATATAATGTTTTGTTTCATTATTTTGACAATATAAAAGAAAGCATTGGTGGAATTATCATGAGATTTTAAATAAAAATGTCTCATATTCAAATCTCATCATTGTAGTTTTTTAATATTTTTAAAAACAAAATGAAATTTTGTGTTTGTAACGGGCCGGCCCACAATATGTCGTGCTCGGGCCGTGCCGGGCCCATTACGGGCTCGGGCCGGGCCGGGCCAATGGGCCAATATTCTTAGGCCCGGCCCGACCCGTTATTCTAACGTGCTCGGGTCATGCCGGGCCATTAACGGGCTTGGGCCGTGCCGGGCCGCTTTTAAGCGTGCCGGGCCCGTGCCGTGCTCGTGCTTAGTGGCCCGTTTGCCACCTCTACTCGGAACGCAAGGCGAAGCTTGAAGACGACGATACTATGTAAAAAGTACAAAGTGACAAACCTCCAGTTTTTCCCTCTCTTTTATGTCAACATCAAATTAATCTAGGCCGTCCGCTGAAAAACGACATCGCACAACAACCGTACACGTGCCCCACAAGCACACTTACTCTCCGGATTCGCCTCGGTTACAAAATCAATAATTACTCGCATTAATGACGAGGTGACGGGCGTACTGAAGAGACGTTATCGTACACGCTAATCCAATACATGTAGGCCACGTGTCGAGCACCATCACACGAAGCGTTTGTCCAAGGTAACCATCGAAAAGGAAAATCGACAGTCATCGAAACACTCGGTGAGATAGTCTCCGCTAAGCGCAACTCCACTAGCGGAACTTCTCTCTTTTCATCTGGCACACGACAGTTTCCACTAAGCACAACTCCGCTAGCGGAACTCCTCTCTTTCCATCTTGCAAACGAGATGATCGCCGCTAAGTGCAACTCCGCTAATGGAACTTCTCCCTCAAAACTTGGGAAGACAGTCATCGCTGATAGCAACGCCATGCACCAGGCTGCTGCCAGGCAAGGCCTCACGACATTTCCGGCCACTTATCATCAGCGGAGAGAATTCCGCCAGCGGCGATTCCCGAGGCAACGCCTCACTTTGACAACGATCGCAAAGCAGCGTTGCAGTCAAAACATGGTCCTCCGGGACAGGTAGGGGGATGCGTCAACAGTCTTCGACGGCCCTAATCAGGCATGTTTACCCCCGCCACTTGGGTATCAAAGATTGGGTTCACTACCTAACACCCTCTGCTCCGCGCAGCTCCCCTCAGCAAACAATACACTGACCAAACAGAGGTCTATCTTAGCCAGGGAGTGGGGGACTCCCTGGGGGGCCTAGTAGGGGCCCACCCGAAAGGGTACAAAGCGTTTGCTCAGTAAGTCCATGGTTGACAACGCACTGACGCTAATTATGCTCTTGCAAAACTAGCGGAAGTAACGCTTCGAACTGCTATGCAACTCCCCAACCAAGATTGCCCTCCTTGACTGGGGACTTGGGGGACTTGTACTTACATGAGCATTTGCAAGCATAATTAGCTATAATGAGCCACACTCATGATACCACCTGCGGTACCAACTACCGCCAACTATGTGACCTACGGAAGCACAGCCAAACAGGCTACCGCCTGAGCCCCGGCTACCCCCAGATCAAGGATGACGCGCCGCCACGCACCGCGCCAAGTTAGCATCAGTAGCTTCAGAAGCTGGGGACTGAAGTACATTAGTCCCACATCGAAAACATGGAGAAGATCAATTCCCTCCTCACCTATAAAAGGTCCTCTCTTCTCTCCTCATTAATTACATATTTAATACTTACCTACTGTTATTCTGTCAACACAAATACATTGACTAACTTAGGCATCAGAGAAGAGAAGACCGCCCAGCGCGATCTCCCTCTGACGCCCTCTGTATTTCACTTGACAGGTAGCGGTAACTCTGAGTATTACAGGTAGCGGTCCGCCCATCGGACCAGCGTTAACAAAGGTTTAGCTACCGCTGAACTTTAAGCATTAACACATACCAACCACCAAGTTATTAATTTTTGAAAATCAAAAGAAAATTAATAAGGAAAATTCGGGATACTACATTATATTAGCAAGAGAAAGCCGTTACCGTATATATATGCCATAACATATGTTTTACGGAACTGGAAGATTCCACGACTGTAGGCATTAGTCTTGCAATATCAGCATATATGAATGAGGGCTAGGAACTAGCAGTTAGATCTCATAATCGATCCCTATCCTCATTTTAGTTTCCATTCTTAAGAAAATCTTGTTTAGCTAGTTCATTATAGACGATTGAATTGCTCGAAAGGTGTAAGATCTAATTAATTTTGATCACATTCATTTACTTAGTATGAAATTTCAGACATTCATTAAAGAGTCTGAAGTAATTATAACAACCGATCATGAAATGTAAACTTGACTTAATTTCTTACATTGAATAGTTGCTAGTGATTTCATTATCCTCACAACTTATCTCCCTCACTCTCACTCACACACTCGTACATGCATGACTTATCTCTAATCCAACTCCTAGCCTTAACTTGATCCCTTGAAGCATCCATCTTCTACCGGCACCTCCTTGGCTAATTGTCGTTCATCGAAGATGAGAATTTCCAAGTGCAATATCTCTGGATCAGCTAGTGTAAGTGTTGATGTACCTACCCCTCAATCAATAGGTGCACTCTTAATTCAACCAGGAGTGAGGAACGCCATTGCTATTGTTCCGTTTTGAACGTCCACAGCCGCTCTTTGGTAGGATCAGACTCATCAGAAGGAAGATATATTACAACATAAGAAGGAGGATTTGCAGCAGTTAGCTTCGTGGCATTCTGCTCTTCTTAATTCGTTTGCCACTTACATGTTAATCAATTGTATTTGTCTTCCTATCTACTTGTCTTTCAAGCATGCATTAAGGCTGAACCTGAGATTTTCAAACTTGAGGTGAACTTTAAAAGTTGGGCCCTCTAATCTCAATTTTTTTTATTACTTTCATAAGAATTTTCTGGAAATAAATCTATAAACTTAAAATCCAATAATAAAATAGCAAACAACAATTTAATATAAAAAATATTTATATTCAAATAATAAGGCCAAAGATGTTCCAAACTAAAATTTAAAATAAAGATATTCTAAATTAAAACCATAAAAAAGAAGCTAAGAGCTTATCCAGTAGAGTAGCTAAACCAAAGTTAAATATAAATCAGTCTTTTTTCACTCCACAAAAGTCAGAGCTGTGTACGGGAAACTTTTGAAACCTAGGGTTTAGCCGCATTAGGTTTAAGGTTTTTGCATCGCCGTCACCGGTCAGTAGGTCGAGGATGCATCCGTTGTCTTCTTTAAATATGAATATCTTGATATGGAATTGTCAGGGGATTGTGAATTGGAAAACCCATCATGCGCTTAAGATTCTCATCCAGAAGCACCAAGTCCACGCTGTGTTTTTGAGCGAAACCCATTGCACCAAAGAATAGCACCAGTCCCTTCCCTGATCAGTGGGACTCCCACATATCGTCCACTTTGATCGGGTCAGCAGAGCTGGAGGTCTGGCTTTTCTCTATAATGACTCGATCTCAGTGTCTGTGAGAGATGTTAACTATTTCTACATTGATGTGGATGTAAAGGATTCATCTGAGGTGAAGTGGCGGTTTACCGGCTTTTATGGCCATCCAGAAATGGGACAGCGGCATATTTCGTGTGATCTACTACGCTCTCTGGTAGGGATACATTGGAGACATGGGTTGTTGCCGGGATTTCAATGAGATACTCGAATTGGGGGAGAAATCTAGTGGTAGAATGTGTAGTTTAAACCAGATGAATGCCTTTCGTTAGGCTTTGCTGGATTGCAACCTTGTAGATATGGGAGCGGTAGGAGGAAGGTTTACTTGGAGCGATTCTAGTACCAAGGAGAGATTAGATCGTGGTGTTGGTTCTCCCGCTTAGTTATCGGAGTTCGGTTGCTCGAGAGTCCTCAATTTGCCTCCTAGTGGGTCAGATCATACCCCTTTACTACTAGAAGTCTGCAAAGAACTGGCTGTGAATCGCCGGGGTCGCCGTCGATTAAGTTTGAAGAAATGTGGTGTTCGCATGAATCCTTCTCTCAAGCGATGGAAGAAGCATGGGTTGTCCCACAAATTGGAAGCCCAATTGCGCGGCTATGCAGGAAAATTAAAGATGCAAGGAATTACCTATTGGCATGGGATTGTACCACCTTCAAGGGCCGAAGGGAGGAACTGGAATTAGTTCGAATGCAGTTGGATGTCCTGCTACAGAAACCTTTTGACCCAGATGACCAAGTTGTGAAACTCCAGTTATCTAAACGTTTGAATGAATTGATGTCTATTGATGAGACTTATTGGCGTCAGCGATCGAGGGCTATATGGCTTAAGGAAGGGGATAGGAATTCCAAGTTTTTCCATCGGGGTGCCTCTAACCGAAAGCAGAAGAATAGGATTAAAGGCTTGTTTGATAGCAACGGTATTTGGCAGGGGTCCCCGAAAACTATTGAGGAGGTGGTAGTTACCTATTTCTAGCAGTGTTTCACTAGCCAAGAACCAAATCTTGAGGCTCAAGATGTGGTTCTGCAATCCATTAGTGCTAGAGTTACAGAAGGAATGAATGAGGCACTATTAGCTCAATATAATGCAAAGGAGATCAAGCAGGCCCTTTTCCAGATGCATCCATCTAAAGCTCCGGGACTAGATGGAATGTCACCTTTCTTTTTCCAGAAATACTGGGATTTAGTGGGATCGGAGGTATGTAGAGCAGTTATTTCTTTGTTAACAACTAAAGAAATGCCGCTGGACTTAAATTTTACACATGTGGTGCTAATTCCAAAAGTGAAGGAGGTTCAGAATATGTCGCAATTGCGACCTATTGCATTATGCAATGTACTCTACAAGATTGCTTCTAAAGTCTTGGCTAATAGACTTAAGATTTTTTTGCTGAAGATTATTCACTACTACAAAAAATGCATCACACAATGGTGGAAATCTGTTGTGTGATTTGGGACATGTCTGTCGTCTATCTCGGTGTTGTGTGATGAGCACACTCTAACAACGGTGAATCACCGTTGTGTGTATATCATAGACACAACGCTTCAGTTATAATCGTTGCACCGATTCTGCGCATGTCAATGCCAGAAATTGGATGTGGCGCATTCAATTGTTGTTTCGATGGTGGTTAGACAACAGAAGTAAGTATGGACTGTTGCTGGTTAACTTCTCACACAACAGAAAAATGACACTCAGACAACGAAAGTAATCCATATTGTTATTGGTTATCTTCTCATACAATAGAAAAATATAGGAACCGTTGTGTGATTTAACATTAGACAACTGATACCTATTTATTCTGTTGTGTGAGTATTAATGAGACGAAAAAATTTTATAGGTACCGTTGTGTGATTAAAATTGATTTGTTGTGTGATTAACGATATATGTGTATTCATACAACATACTGTAATTGACTGTTGTTTGATTACTTTCGGTTCTTTACCTGAAATATTTGCTAAAAAATAATGCACAATATAAGATTTAGGCATTAGAATACTCTAATTCAGCCATCTAATGTACCAAAAGAGCTAGCATATGTCAACTACCAAAAAAGCTAGCATGTCAATCATCTATACATTCATGTATCCAGAAGGCATTCTAGCTAGCTTGATGGCTGCTGCATTCTAGCTAATTACATTAAAAGATAGCAAAAGCTGATACAATCAAATAGTCGCGATCGAGAGAAACTTTGCCACTAACGTTCTCTCATACTTGCATAGTGTAGTGCCAAGGCAGCAGCACCTAGTGTGTCGAGTGGAGCATCCAACAGCTTGTCCTCCATTTCCAACTTCTTTTTCAGAATGATCTCTTTGAGCTTACTTGACTTGGCTGCTCCAACCTTTACACTTCAATCTCAACCTGCAAAAAAAAAGTTAATACTATTAATTAGCTCATATAGAATAGAGAACTCTAATTTTTGTATAGTACTACTTGCATAGTAAGTACTGAATCTAAGGTGGGCTACCATATAGAATAGAGAACTCTAATTTTTGTATCTCTAATGAGAGAAGATTAACTAGATTGTCGAGCATCAACTTGACTG
The DNA here is from genome assembly GCA_001662545.1 of Rosa x damascena. Lineage (NCBI taxonomy): Eukaryota > Viridiplantae > Streptophyta > Magnoliopsida > Rosales > Rosaceae > Rosa > Rosa x damascena. The sequence goes on from LYNE01002914.1 coordinate 26,910, forward strand.
TCCAATATGTTCGTCTCAATTTTGTGAGATAGATGAAATACCAATTTAGACTCCCATGGACTCTTTTTTAATAACAGCCAAGCATACAAAGATAATCAGTACTGTGCAGAACAAAAATCAAAAGGATACTGAATGGATGCTTCACTCTTGTTTTCAGATTCATTCCTTTCCTTTCTTTTCTTAAGTGGGGACTTTTCCAGTTTGCTTGTCCCCTTTCTGCTGTACTGAATGACAATGGTTTTGAAAGACTGGAACCAGTCATGAAGATTGATAAGATCGCCATGCTCCTGAGCCAGAGTGTACCTAAAAGAGATGGCGAACATTATCAACAAGTGCACAATGCAGCCTTTGACCTATGAGCACAAGTTAACTGCTAAATGAAGGAAATTCATTTATCTTAAGCATTTTAAGTCACATTGGTAATAATCAGAATTTGAAAAGGCAAGTCATACTATGTACATGTAGGCTTTTGACCTATATATATCCATCTATTCTTAAGTACTTGACCGAGTAATTATCCACAAAAGGAAACTATGTATAAAAATAAAATAAAATAAAATAAAAAATAAAAACTACTCAAGAGAGATAATAAGTTATTAAGTTATTCATTGATATAAAGGAAATCCTTGTGAGAAAATATATTGTAAGGTACAAACAGAAGAGTAGGGAAAGACTAAAGATTTACAATAATTGATTAACAATACACAAGCAGTAGACATTTTGATTTTTCATCTGATAATGTGGGAAAAAACCTCCACATCTAGACTACAAATTAGTTGGCTATAAGGGCAATGCAATGAAACTACCATCAATTTTCAGAAAGTACAGTGCAAATTTAATTTGCGGCTTATAGCCTGCATCAACAATTGCATCATCATAGGCTTCATAGCTATAATCACTCACATAATAGAGGTATCAGGCATTGATGGCAATGG
>LYNE01002914.1:32245-42343 GCA_001662545.1 Rosa x damascena
CATCTTGCACTAGGTACACCTAGTAGAAATTGTCAAATTGTCACACAACGGAAACAACTAGACTGTTGTACCTTGCAGCATATTTCCACAACAGAACACGCATAATTTTGTTGTGTGATAAAATTGGTGAACTTGTCTTCGGAGAGAATTTTGAGTTCAGTGATGGCGGGATATCTGCTTCTAAATTTGTGTCATTCATACAACAGAACATGTATAATTCTGTTGTGTGATAGAACTCTGAAGAAAAAGTTCTCAATTTGATAGCATTCCCACAACAGAACTTTATTAACACCGTTGTACAATGGAGTTCACGTTATCAGACAACAGTAAACTTTTATTCTCTTGTCTGATGGGTGTTGTGTGATGCACTTTTTGTAGTAGTGATTTCACAAAACCAAAGTGCTTTTGTACCGGATCATTTGATTTCAGACAACACTCTAGTGGCTTCAGAACTTGCACACTACATGCACAGGTTACGTACAGGTCAAGAAGGTTTCTTAGCTCTCAAGTTGGACATAAGTAAAGCTTACGATAGGTTGGAATGGGATTTTTTGAAGAAGGTTATGTTGAAAATGGGTTTTGCTCATCAATGGGTGGACTTAATTATGTTCTGCCTATCTACTGTACAGTATTCTTTCCTTATCAATGGGATACCAAAAGGTTTTGTCACTCCACTCAGAGGACTTTGTCAAGGTGATCCCATCAGTCCCTATTTATTTTTATTATGTGCTGAAGGGTTATCGACCCTTATTTCTTGATCCGTGGGAAGTGGTCAGTGGTAAGGTTTGCGTATTTGTGATGGAGCTCCAGTCATTAGTCATTTTCTTTTTACAGATGACAGCATGTTATACTCTTATGCCTCTCCTTAGGACTGCTCTCATATTCGGGATATTTTAAATGTGTACGATAGAGCCTCTGGGCAACAAATTTACCTACAGAAGAGTAATGTAGTTTTTAGTGGTACTGTACCTGCCCATATGAGACAACAAATGGCTGCAATCTTGGGTGTTCAGGTGGTGGATAAGCATGAGAAGTATTTGGGTATTCCTACGGTGGTTGGAAGATCAAAATCTGAAACTTTTGCCTATCTCAAAGACAACTTGTCAAAGAAGCTGACAGGGTGGCGTACAAAATTGCTTAGTGCAGGAGGAAGAGAGATTATCCTTAAAGTGGTTGCACAGGCTATGCCATTGTATACCATGAATTGCTACCTTCTTCCACAAAATCTAATTCAAGAGCACCATCAACTTTGTGCTATGTTTTGGTGGTGAAGAACGGAGGAAAAAAGAGGAATGCATTGGCGAGCATGGGATGATCTATGTAAATCTAAGAACTTGGGGGGCATGGGTTTTCGACACTTGTTTGCGTTCAATCTTGCCATGTTATCTAAACAAGGATGGCGTTTGATACAACAACCAGATTCTTTGCTTTGTCGGCTTCTGAAGGCAATCTATTTTCCTCATTGTAACTTTTGGGAGGCTGGTATAGGATCTTCTCCATCTTATGCTTGGAGAAGTATCATGCATGGGAGGGATGTGCTCAAGGCAGGCATTCGGTGTCATGTAGGTACAGCGACTTCCACTAATATTTGGCATGATCCTTGGCTGTTGGGAGAGGATTTGCATCAATTCTATTCTCAACGTGCTCATCTGGTTTCAGACCTCATCTTATCTCCAGGTATTTGGAATCACTCTTTACTTGGGGAGTTATTCCCTCCCTGCACTTTGTTCGAAAAATATTAGCTATACCACTTAGCCCTAGAGCTCATAGAGATAGGTGGATTTGGAGTGGTGATAAAAAAGGGAGGTTTACTATTAAATCCGCCTACCATATTGCGAGAGGTAGAATATTGGGGGAGCTTACTATTGACCACAATCCTAGTTCCAAGCTCTGGAATCAAATTTGGAAAGCTCCTGTACCTAGGAAGGTAAAAATTTGTGGAAGGCTGCTTCTAATATCCTACCTACACAGAGTCGGCTTAGCGAGCGTGGTATTGATCTTGATACCCAATGCCCATTCTGTGAAGAGGAATTTGAATCCCCTCTACATGCATTACGGGATTGCACTCATGCCAAGTCTTTTTTGCAACTGGCGAATCTCCCAAGCTCAGCATCCACATCAACTGTTGCTGACTGGTTAGAAACTTCTTACTCTCAGTCTCCTACCACCTTTGCTTCTTTAGTGGTGTTGATTTGGGCTACTTGGCGCAACCGCAATGAAAAAGTATGGAGCCATGCTCCTAAATTGGCTTCGGAGGTTGTTCCCATGACGTTAGGTTGGTGGGAAGAATACAAACCCCGGGCTTCAACAACGGTGTTGAATGTGAGATGGAGTAAACCACCAATGGGGATGGTTAAATTAAATGTGGATGCTGCCTTTTGTAATGCAAATGGGAAGGCAGGGCTTGGAGGTATTTTTCGGGACTTTGAGGGTGTGGTGACCCGGAGACCGGATTACCACATCGCCGCCTCCCCAAGGAACCCTACACCCGTGACACTTACGGAGTAAGTGTTTTGGGCCTAGAATTCCTCATAGAGACAAGGCCTTTAGGTTGGAAAACAAGATATCTATAAGCCCGAAATTCTTGGGCTTGGCTCATAATCACAAGATTACGAACTAGGCGAGGAAGAGGAAAGGAAGGTGGTGTTGTGTTGAGTTTTAGAACCTACGTCATTTCTTTTTAGTTCTTAGCCCAAGTTTGCATTAGGTTCATTGAATGGTAATTTATGTGAGTTTTCTAGGTCTAGCCCACTAGGACCTAAAATCAAATGGAGGTTCTAACCCTAGGGTTCCACTTTGGTGGTAAGAAATCACACACATCATCAACCATACATAATGTTACAAAAATTTAACAAGATCGAACAAGTCAAACAAAATTAAACTTTACATAAAACAAATTGTGGCCTCCAAGGATTATCCTCCGTACCCAAGCTTCGACAACAACAGCCTGCAAAACAAACTAAAGTAGGGGTTAGGCTCCTACATCCAGTCATTGCCCATGTCCACCCCCATATCTAAGTTTAAAAACATGAGTTATCGTTTTGAGAAAAAGTAATAGATAAAAACCAGTTTGCGATTCCACGTGATCGTCACCACGTAACTACAATCCCATGGCAATTGATCTTCTTCCACAACTTCCATCATAACCATCCATCTAGCCAATCACTTTCCAGAATTCAATAATCACAAGGCTAGAGACAAAGGGGATAACTCAATAACAAGGGCATGGTGCACATTGCCCACCACCAGTGGCTCAAGGAGGAACAAACCTCTCCTTACATCCCCATCAATTGCCAACACATCAATCCAATCTACGCAAACCATTTCAATTGTAAAACAGATAATTTTCAAAACCATGCAAGAGGCCTCATATAAAACATAGTATATGCAAGAAAAGTATAGATAGAGTTAAAGGCATCCCCTACCTGAAACTCAAGCTTTCTCTTGCAGCACTTGGCCTCAATGCAACCTTGTAGCAACCACCACTTCACAAGATCCTACCAAGATATCAAGCCTAGACCAAATAAGTGACATAAATCACGAATAACAAGGCTAGCTAATCACTCTCAATGCTCTCCGGAGAAAACCTCTCCCTTAACCTAATTTACTAACTAATAATCAGACTATTTGGGCACTAAGGGAGAGTTGGTTTTTCAGGAATAAGTGGCAAAAACACCTTTAGAAAATAAGTTGTCAAAAGCTGGAAACAGAGTTTAAGTAGGAACTGTTAAGGGCCAAGGAGGAGTGTCCAAAACACTTGAGGTAAATTCTTGGGAAAATTTTGAAAAGAAGATGGTTTAACAACCAACTCAGCAAGATTGAGATGGTTATAGAATTCTTAGTGAAGCCATGTGAAGAGTAAAGGTTTTAAAGGCTAAAGTGAAACGATGTGCAGATTCTGTCCAGAAATATCAGCTTCTGTGCACCTATTTCAAAATTGCATAACTAATTCTAGAAACATTATTTTGGAGTGATTCAAATTCTATAATGTTCATCTTTGTGTCTACTATATTTCTCTAGAAGGAACTGACCCCAAATTCTCAAAGTTTTAGCTCCAGTTTTGAAATGAATACAGCTGGGGCAGATTGTACTGAAAACTAAAAACTGCAGAAAGTAGTTCTCTTGTTCAAAGCTCTTTTGGTACCCAAAATGGCTGGTTAAGTAGACTCTAAGACACCTACAGAAAGTATCTAAAGCTCCTAAAGACTTAAACTTTCAGTCATCCTTTAATACTAAAAAGAGGAGGTCTTGTAGCTCAATAACATGATGTTTTGAAGACATGGTGTTTAGACAACCGTAAAACAAATAAACTCTTGGATCAAGCACGATTTTAATGTTCAAGATAACCATGGTCTAGCACAAATCCAACACATCAGAAAGAATGAAAGGTTCTAAGTTAAAACAACAAGGTTCCAACAGCAATAGTGACAAGTTGTAATCTGCAAGAGTTTGTAACAACCAAAAATATACAGAGTGTTAAGGAAAGGATGATACTCACCAAAGACTAACCAAAAAGGTGAGTTTTTCTTGAGGGTTTCAACAGGAAAGAGAGATGAGGGAGTTGATTGGATCGAGCCCAGTTGCAAGCCAAGAAGTTCACTCAATCTCGAACATGCAGAGTGAAACAGAAACTTCTCAATATGTGGAAGAGTTGTTTTGAATGTATTGAGCCTAAAATTGAGGAAAGAAATAGGAACTTGATAGTTTAAGAATCTTACCAACTGTTGGTATCAGTCTCAAGCAAGAGAAGGAATTCAAGCAGAAACCCGGAACAGGCTCCCTTCCGAATAGCTTCCACTTCGAGGGGTGTACAGGTCTCAAATCGACTCCGATGGAGCTCAAATTTGGAGACTAGATAGAAGAGATATAGGCAAACAATTTTGATGAAGAAATTTTTTTGATCGGAGGTTCCTAACTAGGCGTTTAGGGGCATGAAACACACTAATATGCACAGGGACGAGAGGAAGGGTGAGAAGAGGAGAGTGAATGACGATTTCTGGCCTGGGTTCTCCCTTTTGGAGGTCTGAGATGGTTCTCTAGGAGGAGTTGCCCTTTGCATGATGGCAACGTGGAAGGGAGGAGCTGAACGAGGTTCCTTTTCTCTCTGCCCAACTTTGACGTGAACAAGGAAAGAGGAAAAGCTGGCCTTTGTGTGTGAAGGAGAAGGCTCAGCTTGGGAAAAGTGAAGGTGTTGAATAAGATAATTTGGGGTAAAAATAAGAGGTTGTAAAAACCAAAATGATGGGGAAAATAAAAGTAAAATAAGTAAATACAAGAAAACTCAAATTAAAGTGTTGGCAAGACCAAATAAGGATTGGGCCTCACCAAACTTGTATTTAGATAGAAAAATGGCAAAGTGTTTAAGTAAATCCAAATTGTGTCTGGCCCAAACTCTAGGTTACTTGACCTAGTCATAATAGGGTTTAATTAGAAGGATCTAGATATTGCTATTCAATCTATGATTACCTTTCCTTGTATGATTCGGATTCTATGCATTGTAATCCTCTATATAAAGAGGCCCCTATTATCAATGAGAATACACAGCGATTTTCTCTCAATTCCCTTTTCTCTAAAACACGTTATCAGCACGAAGCCCTAACCCTGAAACCCTAAAATCGTAGCCTTCAAAACCTAGCAACTACTGACCCCCATATTGAAGCTCTCAATCTCAGGAGCCCGAAACCGCCAACGTCGTCACCGAAACCGGCAGGAAGAGCACCGAACCGGCCCCCTGAAAAAATAAATAATTTATGCTCAGTTCACCACCTTCCATACCGCCATCTACCATAATATTTGGCCACCACCTGCATCCTGACTGCAGAATTCGTGAACTGGTGTTAGACCTCCAAGAACCTGCCGGAAAGCAACCGGACCGGCCTCAAAGAAGTCTGCACACCCTTGAACAGCCGGGCACCCCTGAAGCAGTCTACAACACTTGCACGTCGTCCTCCACTTAGCCTAGCCCAGTGCAACTATCATCCACAAAGGCCCACACGTTTTAAGTCAAAGCAGCAAAGAAAGAAAAAGAAGGGAGCGGACCCCAGACGACAAAGAAAAAAAAAATGGAGTAAGCCCACGTGAGCTAGCAGAAGAGGAAAGGAAAAAGAAGAAAAAGGGGAAACGGCCCCATTGCCAGAAGAATAAAAGAATAAAAGGAAGAAGAAGAAAAAGGCAACGCGGCCCACCTGCCAGAAGAAGAAGAAAAGAAAGAAAGAAAAAAAAAGAGGCATGCGGCCCATTGTGAGAAGAAGAAGTCAAGGCCCACCAAAAGAAGAAGCAGCCCACCAGCCAACTCTGGCCACCGGCGATTTTTCAAGCAACTTTTTCCAACCAACTTCCAGCAATTTTGTCACTTTTCAAAGGTATGTTTTAAAGGTTCCTTTAGTTCCCGTTTTTGAAGTTTTTATTGTTTTTCTCTTCTTTTTCTCGGGGAATTGCAACCTCCCTTCTTCTATCCCCTTTTCTTCATCATAGGGGAGACCAAATTAAGCCGAACTGTGGGGGTTCGTGCTCACTCTAAGTTTGGAGATCCTCCAAGTTTAGAGCTTGTTGAGATCTCCAAACTTAGAGTTTGTAGAGAATTTATGATCGACCGCAAACATCATTGTTTTGATCTAATCCAACCCCTCTTGGAATCAAATTTCTTGGAAGCGATTACACTCGGAAATTCCTAATTTCTTGGATGCGACTACGCTCAGAAATTTTATTTGTTTTCATGGTAGCCTTTTTCGCTCAGAAACTAACCCTAATTTCTTGTTCCCTTTCAGGATGAGTAACCTGAACAAATTGGACTTTGCTCCATTAGGAACAACTGGCTCTGAATATCACAGGTGGGTTCGTGATATCCGCCAGCATCTCAAGGCCGATGGAATCTTGAATACGATTCTCGAGCCTAGCCAGGACGTGCTAACTGTTGAGCAAGCTCAAGCTTTGGAAGAAAATAGAGCAGCCTTAGAGGCAAATAAGGCGAAAGCCATCATCCTAATGACTCGTCATATAGATGATCCGCTCCAATACAAGTGTATGAATGAAGAAGACCCCAGAAGGCTGTGGGTCTCACTCGATGAAAGATTTGGCAACGTCCGTGACTCCCTGCTTCCTGACCTAGAAGTGAGATGGCATAGCCTCCGCTTATATGATTTCAAGTCAATTCTTGACTACAACTCGGAAGCACTTCGCATTAAATCCTTAATGGAATTCTATGGTAAAAAGATCATAAATGCAATGTTGATTGAGAAAACTCTCTCTACCTTCCCCGTCTATGGATTGATGGTTGCTAAGAACTATCGAATCGATGTTACTGCAAGACGAATCACAAAGTTTCATGAGCTCATTGGAGCTATGAATGTCGTTGAAAAGCATGACAACATCCTTGTGAAGAACTATAATTCGAGATCCGTGGGAACAGAGCATATTCCGGAATCCAATTATAGTTGCGCCCCAAAGAGAGGGCGCCAAGAGCAAAACCCTAATCTTAGGAATACATTTGGACGGTCTGGTCCATATAATCGCTCTACTTGGGAAGGTAATCTCCAAAATAGGTGAACACAGAACCGAAGAGGTCAATGTGGAAAGAGAGAGGGAGGCAACGCCTCTGGCCATGTTGGTGGCGCCACGAACACTAAGAGCCATCTAAATGACGCTTTCAAAGCGCCTCAATTAATGGAGTTTGAGCAAAGAGATGTATGTTCTCGATGTGGAGTGTCTGGTCATTGGGCACACATTTGTAGAGCTCGTGAAAAAATTGTCACCGCCTACAAAGCATATTGTGAAGCAAGAGAAGCTCACTATATGGAACAAGAAGATCAAGAAGATGATCTAGAGTGAAGGGTTGAAGACTACAAATCTGGTTGGGATCAATAGATCGCCAATTCTGTTTAAGTCTTTATTTTTCCAAGAGATGTAATAGGCAATTGCTATATATTTTTGTAGTAAATGCGAATGGTTTAGTTTTTCTTCAAAGTAGGCTCACTCAAAGTAAGTGTGATGTCTAGGGAGGTTCTGAGATTAGTGGTGCTTAAGCGAGCCTTGCTCCACCAACATCTCTCTACTCACCTAGTCACATTTATTTTGGAATTACCGAAAGAAGTTAGACGACTACCATTGTTTTGCATTAGCTATCATTTTGGATTAGATTTTGTTTAGTCAAAGAGACAATGATGTAACTCCGTTGGCTTATGAATAAAATTTTGAGTTCTTTATGACTCCATTTTGATTCTGAGAATATGACTTTTGTGACTACGATGGCCGGGCCATCAGTATTAATTCAAGGACATGGAATAGCCCAAGTTCCACTTACCAAATGGCACTTTGATTACTATCACAGAAACTCTCTACGCTCCTAGGGCCAATCGCACCTATGAATAGCCAACGGATTCCATGCGAAAACGCATGTAGAGAACGGAAATGAGTTCCTTTGCAATACCTCTAATGATTGAAAACAAAGGCGCACCTTAGAGAAGTTTATGTGTCTCTCTAGTGGACTTTATGTTACTATTCGAGCTATTAAATCCAATAAAGTTACGAGAGAAGATATCTTGGATTTAGACACATATTGGCTTTGTCACGATAGGATAGGTCATCCTGGTCATGATATGATGATCCGTCTACTAAAGACTTCACATGGACATCTTTTCTTTCGAGCGAAACGAAGCATGAATCAAAAGTTGATTTCTGGACTAAGTGTGACCAACGCTACTGCCTAGGGCACTGCCTCCGTCCACTACCAGCCTATGGCTGGCACAATCCCTATCCATGACACCATGGATGGCGTCCATCATGGTGATGGCGCCCCAGGTGATGTTGCAATCACCAACTTGCTTCAAATAGCGTTTCAGACGCTCAGGCCTAACCAAAATTCTCATTGGTTGCTTCTAAAGCCTCTCGCTCTTTTTACAAAAGCTGTTCCTTAGGAAAATTAGGACTGAGATCGTCCTATGCAAAGGATATGAAAATACTCATTATGTTCTTACATAGAATCCATGGGGATTCTATGGACTGATTCAACCAACTTGCAGACGTTTAAATATCTCATGATGTTGGTTGACACGCAAACACGCTGGTCATGTGTTGTGCCATTGTTCACCTGTAAAAGTTGCTTATTCTACGCTCCTAGCACATACCATATAACAACGGGCTCACTCCCCGGATCATCCTATTTCATCAATTGGACTTGACGATGCTAGAGAGTTTACATCAAAGACTTTCGATGGTTATTGCATTGGGACTAATGTTGGACATTATATTCCCATGAACACACCCAATTGGTCTCGCAGAAATGACTACGATGATAGTCCGGACATTGGTAATACACACTAATTTCCTTATATCCGCTTAGGGTGATGCAATATCGCATGCAGCTACGCTAATTCGTCTACGATCTACTGCTACTCAATCTACCTCTGCGCTACAGCTAGTGACTGGGTACGAGTATTATACTTATGCACATTTGAGTGAGCCATTTATGTGCCAATTGCACCGCCACAGCGCACTATGACAGGTCCTTATAGACGAATGGGCAACTACGTTAGACTCCAACAATCATCCGCCACTTAATGCTCTTGCATGGCGATCTCCTTACCGCTAGATTTGCGGATATCACTTTGATGAGACAGTCTTCCCATCGTTAGGGGGAGATAAGAACACAGATGTTCAGCAGGAATAACAGGAATTGTCGTGGTCTTTCCCCACTATGTCTCATCCTAATCCCTACTAAAGTGACGAGATCACACAAATATGCTGCAAACATGCCTGCAAGGAAGTACGTCCCTACGAGAGGACGTAGCGCCACCCTACACGGAGGTAGGCATGATGCCAATGCCAAAGAGAGTGGCACTCTGGCGTTACAGGCCATGGCCCCAGCTAGGATGCGTGGGAGGCCCGTGGGTTTGAAGGACACTTTGGCACATTCCAATCCTTTGATCATCAAGACTCAAAATCCGTCTCATGAGAATCTTCCGGGTTAGGGTTATCGTTGGGGGACGCCTCAACTTCAGAACCTATTCCTGAGAATATAGAGCTCTATGAAAATTACACTAGTGTACATGAGACGTGGGATAGAAACTCCATCATAATTGATGATGTAGTCGCGCATTTCGT
>LYNE01002915.1:19828-30615 GCA_001662545.1 Rosa x damascena
TGAACTTCAATGTCTTGCGGATAGTGTGGCTACGCACACCATTCTACAACATAGGCAATTATTCTTAGAGATGTTGCCTACATATTCATCTGTGACTACGATGGCTGGGCCATCAGGTTTAGTGCAAGGACATGGAATGACCCAATTCCTTTTGCCTAATGGCACCTTGATTAAAGTCACTGAAGCTCTCTACGCTCCTAAGGCAAATCGAACCTTATTGAGCTTTAAAGATATTAGAGCCAACGGATTCCATGCGGAAACGCATAGTGAGAACGGAATAGAATTCCTTTGCATTACCTCTAATGATTGCGAACGGAAGCGCATCTTAGAGAAACTTATGTGTCAATCTAGTGGACTTTATGTCACTACAATTCAACCAATTGAATCCAATAATGTCATAAGAGAAGATCCCTTGGATTCAGACACATATTGGCTTTGGCATGACCGACTAGGACATCCTGGTCGTGATATGATGCTCCGTATACTTAAGACTTCACAAGGGCATCCCTTTTTTAGAGTGAGAAGAAGCAAGAATCAAACATTGATTCCAGGACTTAGCAAGATCGCGAAAATTGCAGCTTCTGGGGCTGCTGTTGTCTTGGGCCGCCGAAAGGCCGCCACTGTCCCTAGTGATGACGCCATAAATCGCGCCAACCATGAGCATGGCATGCTCATGGTTGCTTCTTCTGGTGGCCATGACGCCACCAACACCAATTTCCATGGCTCTAACGCCATAATGGGAGATGTAGTCACACACTTTGCTTCTAATAGCGCTACGGACGCTCAGGCCCAACCAAAATCCTCCTTGGTTGCTTCTAAGGCCACTCGCTCTTTCTGCAAAGCCTGTTCCTTCGGGAAATTAGGACAGAGACCGTCCTACTCAAAGGATCCCAAAATACTCATTCCGTTCTTACAGAGAATCTAAGGGGATATTTTTGGACCAATTCAACCATCATGCGGACCTTTTAAATACTTTATGGTATTGGTTGATGCGTCGACACGCTGGTCACATGTCGCGTTATTGTCCACTCGAAATGCTGCTTATGCTAAACTCCTCGCCCAGATTATCCGTCTACGGGCTCACTACCCTGACCACCCTATTAAGTCGATTCGACTTGATAATGCTGGGGAGTTTACATCGAAAACGTTCGATGACTATTGCATGTCACTGGGGATTGATGTAGAACATCCCTTTCCCCATGTTCATACCCAAAATGGTCTCGCAGAAGCCGCTATCAAACGACTACAAATGATAGCGCGGACATTGGTTATGCGCACCAATCTCCCTGTTTCTGCTTGGGGATATGCAATATTGCATGCAGCGACACTCATTCGTCTACGACCCAATGCAACCCAATCTTACTCTGCGTTACAGCTAGTGACTGGATACGAGCCTGATATATCGCATTTACGCATTTTTGGGTGTGCTATCTATGTGCCTATTACTCCGCCACAACGTACTAAGATGGGTCCACAACGACGAATGGGCATCTATGTTGGCTTTGAATCTGCAACTATTGTCCGCTATCTTGAACTCTTGACAGGCGATCTCTTTACCGCTAGATTTGCGGATTGCCACTTTGATGAGACAGTCTTCCCATCGTTAGGGGGAGATAAGAACACAGATGTTCAACAGGAACGACAGGAATTGTCGTGGTCTGTCCCCACTATGTCTCATCTCGATCCCCGTACCGCACAGTCCGAACTTGAAGTGCGAAGAATAATCGAGATCCAGAACGTAGCAGACACTTTGCCTGATGCGTTTTCTGATGTTGCCAAAGTGACGAGATCACATATACCTGCTGCAAACGTGCCTGCAAGGATCGATGTCTCAAATACTGGACATCACGCCTCCCCTGTGACACCAGGAGATGGCGCCATTGCCCAACATGGCAATGATGTGGCATCTATGGCCGCAGGTCCCGTAAGAAAGCACGGTAGACCAATTGGTTCGAAGGATACTCGCCCTAGAAAGAAGGCGAATGAGGCACAGATAAATCCTTTGATCATCGATACTCAAAATCCGTCCCATGAGAATGTTCCGAATTATGGTTATGTCCATGAGACATCATTAGGGGACGCCTCAATGTCAAAACCTATCCCTGAGAACGTAGAGATCTCTGTTAATTACACTAGTGTACATGGGACGTGGGAAAGAAAGTCCATCATCATTGATGATGTATTCGCGTATTCAGTGGCGCGTGAGATTATTGAGACCGATGACATCGAACCACGCTCCGTTGATGAATGCCAACGTAGAGCCGATTGACCAGAGTGGAAAGATGCGATCCAGGCAGAACTTGATTTTCTAGCGAAAAGAAAGGTATTTGGCAAAATTATACCAATACCGCCCAACACCAAACCAGTTGGTCACAAATGGGTATTCGTTAGAAAGCGTAATGAGAAAAACGAGATTGTAAGATATAAAGCTCGCCTTGTGGCGCAAGGCTTCTCACAACGCCCTGGAATCGACTACGAGGAGAGCTATTCTCCTGTAATGGACGTCATTACGTTCCGCTACCTTGTCAGTTTGGTAGTTTCCGAAAAACTGAACATGCAGCTTATGGATGTGGTTACTGCGTATCTATATAGGGATCTAGATACGGAAATATACATGAAGATTCCAGTTGGAATTCAGTTACCCAAATCAAGTGGCTCTAGACCATGGAGCGCATTTGCGATTAGATTGAAACGCTCACTATATGGATTGAAACAATCCGGATGGATGTGGTATAACCGTCTAAGTGACTACTTGGTTGGGAAGGGATATGTTAACAATGAACTATGCCCATGTGTGTTCATAAAAAGGACAAGTTCCGGATTTGCAATAGTAGCGGTTTCTGTTGATGACATGAACATAATTGGCACCCTTAAAGAGTTAAGGGAAACCGCTGAACAGTTGAAATCCGAGTTTGAGATGAAAGATCTTGGGAAAACACGGTTTTGCCTCGGTTTAGAACTCGAGCACCGTAGAGATGGTATCCTGATTCATCAATCAGCTTATACCCAAAAGATGCTTAGGCGTTTCAACACTGACAAGATTAAGCCTTCAAGCACCCCAATGGTCGTCCGTAGTCTTGATCCAAAGAAGGATCCATTCCGTCCAAAAGATGACGACGAAGAAGTTCTAGAGGCAGAAGTGCCATATCTAAGTGCAATAGGCGCATTGTTATACTTAGCACAATGCACAAGACTAGATATCTCATTCGCAGTGAACTTGCTAGCTAGATATAGCTCTGCGCCAACACGACGCCATTGGACTGGTGCTAAAGATATCTTTCGATACCTAAGTGGTACGATTGATATGGGCTTGTTCTATCCCTATAGAGAGATGATGGATTCGGACCCATCAAGTGCCAGGGACGCTACACATGGTGGATTGCGTTCCCTATCCCCAACCCAAAACGATATAAGTGTTTTGGAAGGTTTTGCTGATGCTGGGTATCTCTCTGACCCACACAAAGGTCGTTCCCAAACTGGTTATGTTTTCACCATAGGAAAGACCGCGATATCTTGGAGGTCTACAAAGTAGACCTTAGTCGCTACCTCTTTGAATCATGCAGAGATTATTGCTCTTCACGAAGCAGTTCGTGAATGTATATGGCTTCGATCCATAGTTACGCATGTTCGAAGCAATTGTGGTTTGAAGTCTACCACAGATGAGCCAACGAGCATATATGAGTATAATGCTGCTTGCATTGAACAAATGAAGCAAGGCTACATCAAAGGCGACAACACCAAGCATATATCGCCTAAATTCTTCTACAATCAGCAACAACAGAAGCTCCTCAAGATCAAATTGAACCAGGTCCGATATGAGGACAATGTGGCAGACTTGTTTACTAAGTCATTGCACAAATCCACATTCGAGAAACATGTGGCAAGAATTGGCTTGCAGAAATTATCTGAACTCCCATGATCGTAGTCATCAAGGGGAGGCGCAGACATCAGGGGAAGATGTCTACATGTTCGTCTTGAATCGTGAAGGGTGTGTTGTGCTCTTTTTCCATTTCGACCGAGGTTATTTTTGTCCCACTGGGTTTTTGTTACTCGGCAAGGTTTTTAACGAGGCATCGAGAGAAGCACCGCGTTTGGATAACACAAGTGGGAGTGTTTAAGGATATCTCTATTTTGTGTTTAATCCAAACTCTAGGTTACTTGACCTAGTGGTAATAGGGTTCAATTAGAAGAATCTAGAGATTCTCTTTCCTTGTATGATTCTAACTCTGTGCATTGTAATCCTCTATATAAAGAGGCCCCTATTATCAATGAGAATACACATCGAATTTCTCTCAATTCCTGATTCCCTAAAACATAAATATAATTAATCAATAAAAATAATATGATAAATTGTAAAATAGAAAGAAAAAAAAATTTAAAAAGCAGAAAATGTGGTAGTTGTACGAGAAGTTTTTCTATTACCTTTAACTTATCTCCACACATATAGTGGGTGGGCCCTGCTAGTTATTATTAAGAGAAGAGAGTTTTCTCTCCAAAACTGATTTTTTTTACCAATTTAATCTTTATTTATTAAAAAACTATGAAATATAATTAATCAATAAGGATAATATGATAAATTGAATAACAGAAAATAAAATAATAAAAAAAGCAGAAAATGTGTTAGTTATTATTAAGAGCAGTGCTACAGACACCAAAAAATTATACCAAAAAACAATACCAAATGACATGGCGTCTGAGTTGGTGTCTCACGTGTCATGACATTCAATTTAATAATTTCAAGCAAATTTCATTTATTTTATCTAAAAAACTAATTAGTCAGCAAAAAGAAGAACGTGGTTCATCAAACAACCAAATCTGCTACCGCCCTTCCTCAAACAAATCAAGCAACCATATCTGCATGATCAAAAGAGCAAAGAAATCTAGAGAATAGCGCAAAGAAATTATATAAAATCTGGGAGACTGTATATATAATAGTACAACTATTTCTTTCTCCCTCTAACAATATAAGAATTCATATTATATTCATTTGAAACTCATTTGAAACCTAGTAGAGATGGATCTGGCCATCAATTGAAAATCATCATTTCTCATTTATTCCATCACTACATATCTCTATTTCCAGCAGGATGAAACCCACCACCACTAACAGCATATAATAGATCATTATTCAATTACCAATGAACTAATGAATTAAGCCATACACAACTTTGTATTCTATTTACTCTGTTTTGGTTGATGACATTTTCCTACAGTTGCGTGTTAAAGTCTCCATGATTTAAGGGGTTGGTTTAGGGTTCTTCATTCATTTTGTTGTTGTTTATCATATACATTTTTTTTTCTAATGAAACAACAATAACTTTTAATTATTGATCTTTCAATTTTAAAGAATAAAAATAAACATAAGAATACATGCTAAAAATAGTTTGATGATATGGCACCTGCCACATCATTTAATATTGATATTTGGTATAATTATTTGGGATCTCAAGTATTTTTGTTTTACCAATAACAACAAAATGACATTATTAATTACCAATAGCAAAGTCTAAAACTAATATCCCATGCGGCTAACAATTGCAACAGCCTGTTAGCCCATCCTAAAGAAAAACACTCAAATATTACAAAAATTACCAAACATGCCACTCTCCCAAAATCAGAACAGATCCAAAATCCAGATCCCAAAATCAAAACCGTCCTAAAATCTAGATCCTCCCTAAATTGATCTAGGGCTCAGGCGAAGCTAGGTGACGAAGCAGCTCGCCAAGCTCCGACGAAGCAGCCGACCAAGTGAGCGGCGAAGCAGCCAGCCAAGCTAGGCGACGAAGCTCCGGCGAAGCTAGGAGACGAAGCAGCCGGCCAAGTGAGCGGCAAAGTAGCCTACCAAGCGAGGCTGCGAAGCTAGGCGACGAAGCAACCGACCAAGTGAGCGGCGAAGCGAGGCTGTGAAACAACAGGCGAAGGGAGGCTGCAAAAAAACCTGCGACGGGAGGCTGCGAAGCTAGACAATGAAGAGAGGGCGTGACCCCGGAGGCGAGGCTTCTACAATACTAGGGCTTGAAGGTCAGTAGAGAAATTTGTAGTTTTAGCTGAGAAATTTTGGTTGAGAAATTCTGAGGGTCAGTACCTTCAACCTCATGTTGTCACAAGTTTTGGCATGGGTAAGCTATAATGGATTGTGTGTTCAGTAGCTATAATATGATTATTAGTTTTGTATTGAGGGTCAGTAGATTTAGTTTTGTGTTTATGTTAGTTTCTGATGGGATTGTTGGTATTGTGTAATGCTTTAGTTTTGTGTTTTGTCATCCCTTATGTTCGTGTTGCCGGTTGATTTGTAGGATGGAGCTAATAAAAGCAATGCTGATGTGAGCAAATGCAAGAAGGCCATAGTATACTACTGGGGGTCAATATACTACTGGGGTCAGTATACTACTGGGGATCAGTGCACTACTGATAGGGCTAGTATACTATTGAGGGTCAGTACTCTTGAAAATTTTACTGGAGAAACTTCTTCACCATGAGAAGATGTGAAATTCAAAGCAACTTGTATGTAAAAGCAGCAAAGCCAGAGATAAATGATATAGTGTTCAAGTTTCATATTGTAATATGTATAAATAGGTTTTGGAATTATTATTCAAATGTATTGTTTCTAGAAATATTATTTTTTCATAATGCTACTGACATTCAGCAGTGTTGATTGACATTATCAAACCCACAAGGGCAGATTCGTAATTTATTTGTCAATAGAAATAATTCAAAAATGAAAGAAATCTGACAGCAAGGTATAATACCTTGCGCATGGGCCCTACACACTAGCTCATGGGAATTTATAAAAACAGGCCTGCTCATGGTAATTTATGAAAAAAAAGTGTAGGTAGTGGTAATTTGCTGTTAAGAGAATAAAGTTTTCTCTCCAAAACTGAAATTTTTTACCAATTTAATCTTTATTTATTAAAAAGCTATGAAATATAATTAATCAATGAGGATAATATGATAAATTGAATAATAGAAAATAAAAGAATAAAAAAAACAGAAAATGTGGCAGTTGTACGAGAAGTTTCTCCACGACCTTTAACTTCTCTTTACACACACTAGTCTGCAATCACATGCTCTGCATGTGTAAGAAAAATTTTAATTGTAAAAAAAAAAGTTATCTGCAAAAGAAAATAGATTTAGTGGGTAGTTATTGTAGAGAGAAAATAGTGAGAGAGAAAATGGGAGGTTGTGGAATAATTTCGTTTCAATTTTCTTAATAAAATCTATTTTATAATTGTCCTATTTACCCTTGTGATTTAATTTGTTGTCAAAGTTTTTTAATCTTTCAGGGTTAAATTTGTCAAAATTTTCAGTTTTGGCTAACAAAGTCTCTTCTCTTAATAATAGTATAGATAAGTAGACGCTGCTGGTATAAATTAACAGGCTGCATCTATCTGTCATTCCATCCCTCATTTGATGCCAGACGAGCAAATAGCATGAATCAACTCATCCACAGTAACCAATGTAGGGGCCAGAGGGCATATACCTGATGATGTGACAATTATATTGATCAATCACGATAAGAGACACTACATATTTACCACTTTTGCTTCTTCCCCACTGTGTTTAGTTGGCCTCAAAGAAAGGCATGAAGGATATTTACGCTTATTGGGTCCTTAACCCCTTCCTTGAACTTTTTTTGACTTCTAGTATATGTGATATATGTAATAATTTGATATGGGGTGGGTTGGGGTTTGGGGGCAGTTGTGCCCTCAAAGCAAAGCAATCATCCCATTTCTGAATTCTAGACCCCTCCACACGTACATTTCCACTGGTTAGCTAGCTTGATCTATTTCAGCGTTTTCGCATGGACAAAATAATAAAGCTAAAGGGAAGAAAACATGAAGACATTTACATCAAAACATGAAGATATTTACATCAATTAGGACAACGCAAAAGAAAAGAGGAAAACGATTTGAAAGACCGGAATACCTAATACATTTTACACCATCTCCTTGTTTCTATGCTAACAAATTATATACACCGAAAATCTACTGTTCATTGCAATATCGATTGTATTAATATGTAACCTCTGAATTTAATATTACAAGTCGACCAACTTTACATAATAATAGACTAGATTCAACCAGAAATCCATTATGAAGTTGTTTATCATTGATAAACGAAGTTAGCTATTCTCTCGTTAGTAGCCTACGTACGTACTCTTAACCAAATTTGTGTATCAATATATTAACGTCCCTAAAGAGAACTCTACATACGAAACTCCATATACATATATATATATATATATATATATATTCATTGTGATCTTCCCACATTTTCTGGGTTAAAGGGAGATGCAAAAGAAGATTAATTATGGAGGAGCGGCAGAAGAACGTGATTGTTTACGCAGACGAGGACCCATGCATAGATGCAAGAAGTTGTATAATTAAGTAGAAAGCAATAACAAGCCATTCGAAAACAAACAAGAGATGCATAGATCGGTATCGATCAACGTAGCTGTGCGAGAGTGTGGGACTCAAGTCATTGGATCGGGGGCCATGTTGTGGTTGCATGAACACAAAACCACATGTGGATTTCATTACGTCCATCTAGTACTTCTTTTATATTCTACTACTTTTCTATTATAATCGATGTTTAATGTCGACTGCTTGGAAGACATAATGTCACATTATGTGACCATGTTAGTGTTTTTTGAAGTTTTAAGTTATGGGCCTTATTCTAAGATTTACATGTCATTTAGTTTCATATCCAGCTAAAAAAAGAAAGAGAAATTGAATAGACAAGTGTGATTGGCCAATTAGGACACACAAATCAAATCAAAATCAAATCAACAACAGTTACTTTTAGATAATGCGGATCGAATATATAATGATACTTTTTTTACAACAGAAAATTTAATTGAGATCTTAATGTACATAAGATAATTCAAATTTACACCAAAAATACGACTCTCTTTTTCTAATATTTCATAGTTACATTACATTATTATTGCACATTTCTTAAGTTATTTATTTATTTATTTATTTTTTTAAAAAAGACCTCATATTGAAGAAATGACCATAAGTTTCACTGAATGAACTCATCAACTCCACCGAGGAACAGACCGGAGAAATGGCACCAAACCGAGAAAGAGAAAATGGTTAAGTGTAGAGAAGATGGATCGATTAGGTTAAACATCTTTGTAAACCCTTACCATCAAAGACATGTAGAAAAGAATTCTTGTGCATTAAATAGATCAACCACCTCAGTACAACAACTTCACTATACAGATGTTCACTCATTTTGGTCACACGATGTGAAAACCAATTTGATAAACATTTGGTTGGGGGTCTTTAAGCTAACCTGTAACATTAATTAAAAGAAAAATAATATAAATATGTATGATTTCACTTATTATAAACTTCATGAAATATAAGTGACACCACATGGTTGGCAACAAATCGAGTCAACACAGCAACATGCAACAGGCCGGCTAAAAGGAGTAATATATTAATCACTAAATTTTCTTTGTGCTTGTACTACTCAAGAAAGTTAAGCCAGTTTTTAATGATAATGTAATATTGGTAAAACCAACCCAAGTTTGAATTCACAACTCACAAGCATACTGAGCAAGATGACGAAGGGGTAGTTGAAAAGGGCTTTGAATTAAAGAAATAGCCTCCAATTTCTTTAAGATTAAGAAGACTCAATCTATGTAGCATGTTGGCTATAACAAAGTAGCAAAACTAATTGAGTATTCACCTTCATTTGAGGCAAAGTTATCATAGTTATGAGACAACTTTTTATACAACTAATAAAAGAATCAAAAACAAATATCGATCCATTCATAGATTTCATGAGCCAAATGCACCTATCTTTGAAAGGGGGGTTTCTAAATTTTAATACATTTTATGTCTCTCGAAGGGCCACATAGTGGATTGGACTTTTCCAATTCTCCAATGAAATCTGAGAATTCTTGGTTCTAAACCCTAGTTTAACATCCTACTTCAATGATGATATACCATTTCTTGGTACAAAGTTGGTTTTTCTTTTCAAAGATTTTATGTTTATCCTAATATCACCTAAGCTTTAGCTAGCTTAGGTGAGCTTCCAAGTCTAGTACCCCAAGGTCCTGGGTTCAATGCTAGCTGAAGACATATCCTAATATCAAACACACTAAGCTCTAAAAAAAAAAATATGTAGTTCTTAAACTTATAATAAACTAGACATAAAAATGAGTAGACACCCTAATTTTCTCCTCTGATATTCTATAAAATAAACATAAAAATGAGTAGACACCCTAATCATCTCATCTGATATTCAATACAATTATTGCTCAAAGAATATGATTCCTCACAAATGCTAGTTCACGAGTGTCTCATCCAATGCTCGATGCAAACTGTCTCTCCAATAATCAAATCATAATTCTACTTTAGTTATCAGCAATGGGAATGATATCCACGCCCCACCCACAATCCCCAACGTCCTTACAAAAGGGCGGGGAACAATACGGCGCCGTATCCCAGAACCCCGTCCAAAACAGACAAACGACGTCGTTTCCGCCTCGCAAAAAGCTTGTTTCCCACTCTCCGTTTAATTCAAGATTTGGCAGGTTCCGTAAAGTGACCGCTAGACACGGACGCGTGCCACGTGTCGCCCCCTGGCGGGCTCCCCACCCCCCAAGAAGTTTTAGACGTTAGCGTTACGGCAGTGTATTTATGGCGAAAACGGTGACGTTTCCGCCATTTATTCTCTCTTTTCTTCCCTCCTCCTCACCTGTCTCTCTGAAACTTCCCATCTCAAATTCTCTCTCTAGCTTTCTCTCTCTAAAACTCTCTAAGTCTCGGTTA
>LYNE01002915.1:34536-47144 GCA_001662545.1 Rosa x damascena
ATCAACCTAGATGATGAGCGGCGCTTCGGAGCCATTTTCGACAGTAATGGACCTATGATCGATGTTTTCTTACTAAACAAAACCGAGTCGTTAGCTCTCTCCCTCTCAGAACATGGATTTGAAAACGGTGCGATGATATTGTTTGTGATAAAGACTGAAGTTTACAGCAGGATTGAGGAGATAATAACTGTACGTGTTGGGGGGGTTTACTACTGGTTGACATGTGGTGGACAGGTGTTGAGTGGTTTCTGAACGATGGCTACGTGGTGGTAAAAGTGAAATTGTACGCAAAAGTGGCTTCTGGATAAACTTTTATCTGCATGGAGAAAATCTTTCGAGCAATAAAAATATAGAAAAAGTTTGTGTCAGACCTCAAATCTGGCGAATGAGTACGAACCCTAGTTTTTATTCTCAGTTTTCTATCTCCTGGTTGAATTTCAGTTTTGAAATTTGCAACTTAAATCATGTAACGTCGACCTCTTGTTGTCCTTTCATCTCTAGGTTAGTCATGTTAATAGGTCATGCATACGATTTTTAACGAAAAAATATTGCAAAAGAATCAACGTAAGTGACAAGACTCTGAAACACATTGATTGGAAAGTGCACGTTAGGATCCCAGGATCCAAGCCGAGAAATAACATTGTTGTGAAAGAAAAAGAAGGGAAAATTAAGAGAAACAAATGAATAAACTGATTCAATATTCATCGATGATAGTGTAGCACTACATCACACTAGCTATTTATGATGGTCATAAAGTCCAATAGTCCATAACACAATAATGACCCATAAGACAAGCGAGTCCTAACAATCTCACCCCTTTAGATGAAGACATTGTCCTCATGCCTAGAGTCCCGAGTGGTTTTCCTTCACAAAAATCAACTATGCGGAGCATCTTGAAAATTATCATATTGTCAGAAGCAACCCCCAGAATGTTATACCAGCAGCACGGATAAATGAAGAGATGAAAGACAAACTCGAAGTAGAAGATCAACAACGTGATACCCCAATGCTGAAAGTAGAGGAATAAATCATCATTCTCTTCAAGGTTGGTCAGCTGTGTGGCCTTAAGCACATAAGCTTGGGCCTCCAAGTGATGAGATAGTTGTCCTGTATCCACATTCACAACTCTTGTAAACTGACCCCATTCTCCAGACTTATCATCATAGCAATTTTTGACAGACTTAACAACTACCCATGCATTCACATTCTTCAAAGTACAATGTAATTACAGAATGGATGTATGTATTTCCCAACCAAAGCGACTGATCAGTATGTCAACAACTTTAGAAATCAGTCTTAGGAGTGCAACCTTGTTCGCATCCTAATATAGGATTGAAGTAGAACTTGAGTCTTAATCAAAACTGCAGATCTTTGATGACGTTATGATTTATTCAATTTGCCAAACCATCCAAAGTAAAATCATCACAAATAACACAAGATCTGTTGACGCAGTAAAACCCTCTAAAGAGGTAAACAGCTGCGGGCACTATGCCGGTGAACAATCCACTGTATGAATATGAAATTACATAAAGATCTTACACAACTCATCTACTAGAACCAATCTAGTGGGCAGCGGTGTCTCCTCGTCTTTGCTACTTCCAAATCAGCGACCTTGTTCTCCTTTGTCAATCTTAAGATGGCACAACTCTCACCTCGGTTGTCAATCACCTTAAGGCACAAATCATGCATGAACTACCAACACACATGAAGCATAAAACCAGAAAACTTTTTGATAGAAAAAGTTTGAGATTTGATAATCCTTCAAGAGCTAAACAAGGAACAGCTCATGAAGAATTCTCAACAACAATTTTGGCTCAATACTTTCTGAGGATGAAAGATCAGAAAGCTCTTTATAAACGTAGCAGTAATTTGTTTTCTGTTCTGGTGCACTCACCTTAACAACGTGAAAAACACATATATATATAAGATATGAATCAAATAGGGTCTCCTAGGGTTTCTGCTACATAAAGGCTTTTCAAAAGAGGTTTTTATCCATGGATTAAAACCAGACGTTTAAAAGGAAAAGCCCATAAACCAAATGAAGAAAGTTTGAATGCTTTGGATAAAACCTTCCAAAAATTCTCATATCAGTACATTAGGATTGAAAAGATTTTCACATCCTATAATAGGATTCAAAGGCAAGTTCAGTCCTAACCACTTTACAAGCATGCACATGTATGCAAGACATACCTGATTGATGAGAGTTGTGCCTGAAGCTTGAAGCATTCCATTCTTTCAAGGATCCAAGAGTAGAAAGCTATTACAAGAAACATGAGTCTTGGTTGTTGCGCTTAGGAAATGCCAATCAAATAAACATTGCACTAACAATCTCCCCCTTTGGCATTTCCTAGGCAAAACAACATATGCATTTAACCATACACAATAGTTGATCCTATACTACCATGACCAAAGAAATATGAACTTCCAAGTTGCAATCTGCACACAATAAACATAACACCCGTGAAGAACATGTATGGTTGAAGTAGTGTAAGCATTAGCATATGAAACATTAAGAACATTAAACTTCCAATCTCTCCCCCTTTTTGCCTGGAAAGGACAAAGGGACCAAAGCATATTGTGCATAAGATTTCACTCCCCCTAAATTCAATACTCATGTATTGGTAGCAGCGGAAACAAACATTAATCAGGGGGCTAGGAATAAAATGTCAAACTGATCCTGCAATAGAATTGAACCTCCAAACACCCTTGAATATCAGTATGTTATGACAAATTTCAAAAGATCAAGAAGAATAGTGTATATGTTTGAACCAAGGTAACCTGCACGTTGTAGCAGACACAATTAAGAAGAACCAAGCAAAGATGATGCATGAGACAGACCATTACCACACACAGAGCAATCAAGCAGAGCTTTTCCAAGATAACATCAACATGAACACTTCTCAAGAGCATCAACCAGCAGATTTGAAAGAGAGCAGGTCTCAGTAACGAAACACTATTTATTTCAAAACCAAATTGAGTTAGGGTACTAAAAGTGCTATGCTGAAAAGTGAACCCAGATCATCAGAGGCTTTAGAGAAAGTATCACGAAGAGGCACAATATATATATATAAATGGAGACATGATCTATGAGGGCGCATTGAGCGTTGAGCAACTGATATACATTTTTTTTTTTTTGTTGCGACCCCCGCTTTCCTTTTTTCTTTAATTTTTTTTTTTAACAGAAAGATCATGAGTCAAACCATCCCCGTTTCGACCTGAAACATACTAGCTTTACAAGGCAGGTGTCCCATCTACATTTTGAGATAGCCTGACTTGCCTAGACCACCACCGTTTCGACCTGAAACACTCTAGCTTTACAAGGCAGGTGTCCCATCTACATTTGGTGGTAGACTGGATGTCTCCTTAAAGAACAACTGGTGCCATTACAAGAGTGATAACTTGGTCTGCGCACCCCACTCAACATCTTAGGTGTGCAAGTGCAAGAGACAAAGCAAGGTTTCAGTTGCCATAAACACAAGAAGGGAGGGAAAAGAATAGGGTTTAATTCTGGACCTTTAAACACTCAAATAGCAAGAACATATCACTACAGGAGAAGGTCAAGTGATTTAACTAAATCTCGGTTCATGAGTTGCTCTTGAGGTGATAATGTACGACAATGCACATATTAGGATTGCAACAGAACACGCATCCTAAACTAGGATTGAAATAAACCTGGAATCCTAAATGCAGAAATAGCAACACATATGCAGATAGTCAAGTACATCGAACCTAAATGAGGACAACAATGATCAAATCTATAATACATGCAAACACACAGCTGCTACAATCACAAGTTAAAACAGGAAACCAACTTAGACCACAAATTCTAATGAATCTCTTGAAATTGTCAACACATACTTGATACAAGGGCATTGAAACTTGGCTTTCATTTAACATGAACTCAAGTGCAAGAGAACTTCTTTGAGCACCATTTAAAACACCACATGATATGTTCATATTATTAACCGTACCTGTCAACTTACGACAAGATAGATTGGATTAACCTGATTCACACATTCAGTAACACCATTGTGAAATTTTCCAAGACATTGAGTTGTTGATGCCAAAGTTCCAGACTTTTTTTTTGCTTTAAACTTTGGCAACCTAGCTTTCTTTGGAAATTGAGCATCTAAGCATTCATCCATTAATCCTGCAACTCAACACTCTCAAACAGAAATACCCGTGAGGCATGGTATGGTATGATATAAAATCAAAACATACACTTCAGTTTTTTTTTTAAAGTAAAGTCCCTACAAAAACAAAATCCAAAAAGAGAAAAGAACATCCATATAGAAAAATGCAGAAATAAACACAAGCTACTAAGATCTTAGGATTGAAAAGCATATTCAGTCCTAACAAACCAGAAAATATTAGCAATAAGAAAACTAATGTAAACAGAAAGACACTACTCCCCCTATATATGTGCTTATGATGGAAAAATCATGCTATTGGCAACCAAGAATATATTTTTCACAAGCACATATTGGAGGAGTTCAGTTACCTGTATGTGGAAGCTTAGAGAGATGAGGTTCTTTTCGTATCCAGACTTGCTTCATCTTAGGCACAGGTGAGAATGGAACCGAAACAAGTCTTGCTATCTTATTTACTTCTTTCAAAAGAGATTCCAGCTTTTCTTGAAGATGTTCTTTCTTTTTGTTCATGAGTGGCTTCTTGTCATTCGAAGAATTCTTTCTTAGTTGATTGCACCTCGGTCTTATATGTCCTCGCTTTCCACAATGATGACACACAGGCACAAAATTCTTCAACATTGGTCTAGCTTCTTCAAGCACAGGGAAAGTAGATTGTGATGAGGAATGATCAGAGCTTTTTACAAACTTGGTGACATGCTCTCCTTTGGATGAACTTTCAGCATCATATCCCAGGCCATGTTTATCTCCAAATTTTTTACCAATCATTAGAATACTTTCCAACTTTTCACCACTTGAAGAATCACATCCAGCCTTAGCTTTCATTTGCTCGAGCTCATATAACAGACAAGCCTTTTCAGTTTTAAGTTCCTCAACTTTATCACATCTCTCTTGGTACTTTTGTTGAAGGGATTGAAAGTCCTCCACAAGAGACTTTCTCACTGCATCACTTGCCTCCAATTGGGATTGCAATCCAGCTTCAGTCCTACTAATATCAGTCTTCAAGTTCTCAACTTCATTACTCAATTCTGAATTTCTTTTCTTCAATTCTTTTGAAGCCTCAGACAACATGATATATTGTTGCATTACTTCCTCAAGATCAAATGCTTCAACTTTAGACTCATCACCAATAGTCGTTAATCCTACCAAGGCCACCACTTCAGAATCACTTTCAAGCATAGAGTCGTCTTCACTGTCACTCCAAGTAACATTCATTGCTTTATTTCGTTTATTCTTGGACTTCTTCAAGGTATTTGCACATTCAGATGCAATGTGACCAAACCCTTCACATGCAAAACACTTGGGAGCATTACTAGTTCTTTTTTCAGATGCTCTTTCAAACCTTAAAACCTTATTACCTAGCTTTTCTCTTATTCTTGTATTCTTGGAGCATGAGTCTGACCTTGATTCACTTCTTTTGGATTTCCTATCCTTGAGAAATTTTCTGAATTTTCTTGTGACAATATCAATTTCATCTTCATCAAGAAACGGAGGGTGACTTGTTGACCCAGCTGCATGATCACTTATACCTTCCATTCTGTTTCCTTCGAGGATCTCACTAAGTCCGTCTAGTGACCTGCTCTGGTACCAATTGTAATTACAGAATGGATGTATGTATTTCCCAACCAAAGCGACTGATCAGTATGTCAACAACTTTAGAAATCAGTCTTAGGAGTGCAACTCTGTTCGCATCCTAATATAGGATTGAAGTAGAACTTGAGTCCTAATCGAAACTGCAGATCTTTGATGACGTTATGATTTATTCAATTTGCCAAACCATCCAAAGTAAAATCATCACAAATAACACAAGATCTGTTGACGCAGTAAAACCCTCTAAAGAGGTAAACAACTGCGGGCACTATGCCGGTGAACAACGTGAAAAACACATATATATATATATATATAAGATATGAATCAACTAGGGTCTCCTAGGGTTTCTGCTACATAAAGGCTTTTCAAAAGAGGTTTTTATCCATAGATTAAAACCAGACGTTTAAAAGGAAAAGCCCATAAACCAAATGAAGAAAGTTTGAATGCTTTGGATAAAACCTTCCAAAAATTCTCATATCAGTACATTAGGATTGAAAAGATTTTCACATCCTATAATAGGATTCAAAGGCAAGTTAAGTCCTAACCACTTTACAAGCATGCACATGTATGCAAGACATACCTGATTGATGAGAGTTGTGCCTGATGCTTGAAGCATTCCATTCTTTCAAGGATCCAAGAGTAGAAAGCTATTACAAGAAACATGAGTCTTGGTTGTTGCGCTTAGGAAATGCCAATCAAATAAACATTGCACTAACATACAATATGGCTGAGCAACTCCATGGTGGCAGTTGAGAAGTTTCCAAGTGGAGATGAATACTTACTTGAGCTTTGTGAGTGAGCCTTTAGCTTCGATAGCCAAGTAATTATTGTTGGTGTGGAGTCACCATTCGTTAATAAACAGGGAACAATAAGTAGCCAATCAATAGCACTTGTTTTCAACATTCCAACAATAGGGACATCATCGAATAAGATATCAAGATTATTATCTGAGTAAGTAGAGAAATCAAGGACTTTTAAAATGACATTAAGAAACAAAGGATGTTCAATTTCTTCTGATACCAAGTCTGTATTGCCCATTGGAATAATTGCAAGTGCAACACATTTTTCATTGGTCTCTTGCTCAAGTCTTTTCATCTCCGCATGACCATAATTACCCAAAGATGTACAAGCATTAGCTTGATTAAGCTGAGAGGAAATTTCAATGACCTTGTCATGTAGCATGTGACCTTGAGTGGTAGCTCCCGAAGCAGCCATGTTCTTAGCAACCATGTACATTTTCATGCACAATACTTTTCTGAACTTCATCTCTGCAAACAGCAGCTCAAACCCAAGTGTTGGACTCTGAGAATCTAATGAAAAATCATGGAGTTCCAATATCTGTATACAACCCCATATTCAACTCCATCATAGCTTTCCTGTTTGTTGTTGATCTAATTGCTTTCACAAACTGATCTGGAACATTAATATTTGTCATGCAGGAAAGATGACTTGCATGAACATCTTTGATACCATAAGTTGTAAACATTTAAACCTTTGAGACAACGACAAACATCCAAGTGGTCAAGTGCTACTGAGCATTCCACCAAGATAACCTCCAAAGCCTAAAGACAAGGTATTTGGTCTGATTTAGCGAGTGCACTATAAACTGAAATGAAGTACTCCACAAAGAATTTCATAGTATGTCACCAATGAGGTGAAGGGGTCAAACAATTCATATGGTCTGAAGAATTGAAAAAACTGGAATCAATTCATTTTCTCCACATTTCCACAGACTCATATGCACTCCTTATCATCATATTCAACTTCTTATATATCTGTGCAGCTTCCTTTGAATACAATTGAACAATTGTAATTGCAATAATAGCTTCGTGTTGTGAAATGAAAGCAAAAGTGTTTCAGAAAAAGAGAGAGTTTGGGCGCATGGAGATAGAGTGTGTCTATTCATCTCACCATGAGGGGGTTTATATAGGAGTACATGATGTATACAAATAGGCAACATTTAATAGCAACGTCAATTACTCCTATTTACAATTCTATCAATCACAAATCTATAGTGAAAGACATATATGACTCTCCATCTATTTATATGATATTAGCCATAACTATTTACAACACTCCCCCTTGGATATTTCATGTCAATAGTGTTGCCTAGGCTGAGCGCTTCTAAGTTGCCTCGTCAAAAACCTTGCCAAGTAATAAAAACCCTGTGGGAGAAAAACAACCTTGGTCGAAGAAGAAAAAGAGCACAACGCGCGTGAATGTGAAGTAGTCCTATCACAATAGAGATAGGTGAAGTCTTCTTATCACCATCATAAGTAGATAGTATGTCTACGAGAGGGATGCATTAGAGTTGCTACACCAAAACCTTGCCCTGTAAACCCAGTGGGAGAAACCTGTGGTCGAAGGGAAAAGATGAGCAAATGCATATATGTCAAATCAAAGCATCTTCAGGATGCAGTAAGTGGGGTGACCATGCCAAAGATGTGCCTCGTCAAAACCTTGCCAGGTAACAAAACCCAGTGGGATAAAAATAACCCTGGACGAAGGACGAAAAGAGTACGCGATGGTCAAGTGGGTATGCTTCAGGATACTCCCTCTGATTTCGACTCCCCCTGAAAATTATATGTTAGGTAATTCAGATAGTTTACGTAGACCAATACCTTGAACATGCTTCTGGAATGTAGACTTTAGTAGTGACTTGGTAAAGAGGTCTGCACGATTGTCTTCAGATCGAGTATGTTTAACTTCAATCTTCTGATGCTTCGTGTTGTTACTAATTGAAGAAGAACTTCGGTGCAATATGTTTGGTGTTGCCTCCTTTGATGAAACTCGTCTTTATCTGCTCTTTGTAAGCAGCATTATCCTTGTAGATAATGGTTGGTTCATCAGTGGTGGAATGTAGTCCACATGTGCTTCGAACATGCTTTGTAACGGCTCTTAACCATGTACATTCACATACTGCTTCATGAAGAGCTAGTATCTCAGCATGATTCGAAGAGGTAGCAACAAGTGTCTATTTCGTAGACCTCCAAGAAATTGCAATTCCCAATGGTAAAGACATAACCAGTTTGGAAACGTGCTTTGTGCGGGTCTGATAGATAGTCTATATCAGCATATCTAAAAGGCAAGCATCATTCTGAGGATCAAGGGGTTTGATCCATTCCTTGACGCATAAGGATAGAATAAGCCCATATCCGCCGTACCTCTAAGGTAGCGAAAAATGTATTTTATGCCATTCCGATGGCGGCATGTTGGCGCAGAACTATATCTAGCTAACAAGTTCACATCGAATGAGATGTCCTGTCTAGGACATTAAGCCAAGTACAATAATGTGCCTATTGCACTTAGATATGGGACTTCTGGCACCAATATCTCTTTGTTATCATCTGCAAGACGATACGGTTCTTTCTAGACTTCGGATGACTATGGGTGTGCGCTTTTATCCTCATTATAGCGTCTTAACATCTTCTAGATGTAATTTGGTTGATGGACCAAAATTTCATATGCACTTGTCCTCGGGCTTCAGGTCGAGACAATAATTTGTTTTCCCAAGGCTTTTCATCTCAAATTCCGACTTCAGGTGATTTGCGGTTTCTTTGATCTCTTCAGGAGTATCAGTCAAATTTATGTCATTGACATAGACCATCATAATTGCAAACTCGGAACTTGTTTCCTTAATAAACACGCATGGGCATAGTTTATTATTCACATATCCCATCATGATCAAATATTCACTTAGACGGTTATACCACCTTCGTCTAGATTTTTTTCAATCTATAAAGTGAACACCTCAAAACTAATGGAGAGCATGTTCCGTGGTCTAGAACTATTTGCATCGGGTATCATAAGTCTTTCAGAAACTTTCATGTATATCTCTGTATTGTGATCTCCATAGAGATAAGCTGTGACCACATTTATATGCTGCATATTCAGTTTTTAGGAAACTACCAAACTGATAAGGTAGCGGAACGTTATTACGTCCATTATGGGAGAATACGTCTCCTCGTAATCAATCACAGGGCGTTGAGAAAATTCTTGCGCCACTAGACAAGCCTTGTGTATCACAATCTCATTTTTCTCATTACGCTTCCTTATAAATACGCATTTAAATTCTACGGTTTTAACATGGGGAGATGTAGGAACAACAGGTCCAAGCACCTTTCTCTTTCTCAAGGAATCTAATTTGATATGGATTGCTTATTTCCTTGTTAGCCAGTCATCTTTTCATTGATATTGATCAACAAAGCAAGGTTCGAGGTCATCGCATATTATAGATTCGGTGGCCACCGCAAAAACTAACATATCATCGATGATAATCTCAACCCGATTCCAAATCTCACTAAATTTACCTAGTTTCTCTATTCTCGGGAGTGGGTTCAAATGTTGGAGCGTCCCCTAACATCGTCTCTTCTAGGACAGACCCATAATTCGGATTTATCTCATGAGATGGATCGGTTTGAGATTGCGATGTTAAGAAGATTCATTTGTGCCAAGTTTACCCTCTTCTGGGGATAAGAATCATTCGAACCCAATGGTCTAACTCACTTCTGGGCAGGGACATATGACTGGTGAGCTGCCATGGTCGTACCTCGTCCATCTGGGACGACATATCCTACAGGGACGTCTATCCTTACAGGCACATTTGCAACAGGTATATATGATCTCGTCACTTTAGCTAGATCAGAGAAACTGTCTGGCATATTATGTTCTATACTCTATAGATCTAGAATTATCCGCACTTCAGTATTTTCACCCGGTTTGGGGATCATGATGAAACATAGTGGGGACATTTCATGTTAGTTCATGCCGTTCATCAGGAACGGTGACGTTCTTATCTCCCCCTAACGGTGGGAAGACTGTCTCATTCAAGTGACAATCCGCAAATCAAGCTGTAAAGAGATCGCTTGTCAAGGGCTCTAAAGAGCAAATAATGGATGAGATTCATAATCGACATACATGCCCATCCTTGGTTGAGGACCCAATTTTGTATGTTGTGACGGCACAATTGGCACGTGGACTGCATACCCAAATGCGTGTAAGTGCGAAACATCAGGTTCGTACCCAGTCACCAGCTATAACGCGGAGTAAGGTTGGATAGCAGTGGGCCTCAACGTGACCAACATAGCTGCATGCAAGATTGCATAGCCCCACGCAAAAACTAGAAGCTTGGTGCCCATTACTAAAATTCTATTTGCGAGACCATCTTGAGTGTGAACATATGGAACTATATGTTCAGCATCAATCCCAAGGGATATGCAATAATTATCGAAAGACATCGATGTAAACTCTCCTGTATTATCAAGTCTTATAGACTTTATGAGATAATCCGAGTGGTGAACCCTCAATTTCATGATCTAGGTGAGAGTTTAGCAAAAGCAGCATTTTCTTGCAGACAATAGTATAACATGTGATCACTTTGTCGATACATCAACCAAAACCATTAATATTTAACTGGTCCACATGGTGGTTGGATATGTCCACAAATTTCCCTTGCATTCTGTGCAGAAAAATGGTGGTGTATGTATTAGTCTTTGCATATGATGGTCTAGTATTAAATATTTTTAATGAGTATGGCTTAGTGTATCATTATATACAAGACTCTTATTCAGAAGGGGATGCATCTACGATGAATTGAGGATACGGTGCATCATACTTTGACTTGAGTGTCCCAAACGGTCATGCCATAGCAAGTAGTTGCTTGAATTAGTTAGCTTCTAGCTAACAGATTTCAATTTCTCCATTGTACGCTTCTGGCCACACACTTTGGAGGTTATGCAAAGATATTACACTTATTTTTCTCAGTGGTTTCAGCGTGATAACCGTTGGTTCGAATATCCTTAATACTCAATAACGTTCTTCTGGAACGTGGAGATTATAAGGCCTCATTAATGGTAGGTTCAGTACCATTGGACAACATATAGTGGGTTTTGCCATAACCCTCTATCAGGTTGGATTGGCCTGATAAGGTTGTCACAGAGGTATGAATAGACAATAAGTTTGAAAAATATCTCCGATCCGGGAGTATGGTGTGCGTAATAGCACTTTTAACCTAACAACAAACTTCCCCATAGAATATGCCTATTCATTTATTTAATTCAATGGATCACATGTATGAATAAGTTTATTGAATTAAATATATTCGAACATAACCACATTTCTATAATCCAAAATAATTGAAAACATAAATCACCAAAATCCAAAGATGTTTTATTCATTAAGATGAAATAGATATGGCACAAGGGGCCAATTATACCCATGTCTTCGAGTTCTAATCCTTAGTATGTTCATTTACTTCCCGAAAATCCATGATCTCTAGTGCGGAATAGATAGAAAATGATCCTTCAATAAAGTTGGTATTCTGAGTTCCGCGACCGGCGTAATACTCATCTACTGCTTAGGGTATCGCACAACAGGTGCGGGACCAGCAGTTAATTCCTCCACATCGATAACAAAGATCATGTTGATTCTAGTGGCAGTGGGCTGACCAGTGTTCCTTTCAACTCGGGCTTGCTGAGTTATGGCATCATGGTTCCTACCACGTGGGCCTTGGCCACGTGAAGCCTGATTACATGGCCTCTTGGGCTTTGGCCAAGTGGCAGACAGTCATATGAGCTAATTTTGTTCTGCCAATCATGTCTTGCTTCAAGCAAGAAAATAATCATTTGATGGTGAAAGTGCTCTTCTAGAGCGACCCAAAGAGTCTGTGTATCCTCTTCATCGGATACTCAACTTAGAGTGCTTTCTCCATATGTTTCTTTACGAAAATTATGGCACTTATATTAAAAGCCTCAATGATGACATTGTTAGCATTGATTGTTGATCTCATCTTCTTTGCAGTCTGTTAATGTCTAAAAGTCTAGCGGTAGCTGGACCTTAGTTAACGCTGATCCGGTGGGCGGATCGATACTT
>LYNE01002916.1:6581-25297 GCA_001662545.1 Rosa x damascena
TGGTGCTCAGCCCAAATGATTCAGCGAATATCCCATTTGAATCACCGGTTGCTCTAGTGTAGTGCTCTAAAACTGATCGCCTGCTTCTACTATTACTAAGAGCATCTCCAACAGATTCAGCATTTCCTCATTTTTCTCTATTTTAGAGAAAATTGTGTCATTTTTAACTCCAACAGCTTCCATAAACCTTCCTCTAAAATATGGATTTTGAGGAGAGAGAAGATTACATTCTCTAAATCTACAACAAACTCTAAAAATATAGCGATAGAAAAGTTCATAAATGTTTCACGTGATCTCCTCTCCCAACGACTCAACGGCGTCACCGGTGAGTCTCCTCCTCCACCTTTGTTCGGTTCGATTCATTCCAATTTTGTACTTGTTTTCGCTCGTTTGTTTTGATTGATCAAGGAATTTGAAAATTTTTAGTTCTTGAGTCCTTCATTGTTCTTTAATGGTTAGGAATGCTTTACCAATTCTGGTAATAATTATCAGAAGGCGTTTGAATTCTCTCCCACTTTTGGTGGTCATTGTTGATTGTGTATGTCACAGGGGTGGCAATCTCCCTGGTGAAAACTTTCAAATCGATTTTCAAGTTTTCCTTTTTCATATTATGAAGTCTGGATAAAACTACACCTATGTATAATTTGTTGTTTCGGTGATGTCTAGATAAGTGTTGCTATTGTAAAGCATATTCATAACGCCCCTTTTGTTACTGATAAAATGCCTCAAAAAGAAGGATGGATTTTCAAGCTTGTCTGCAAGTCTGCAACTCATTTTAAAACAATGGAACCCAACGCCCAGAAAGCATAATACCTTTTCCATGTATCTTCTTAACTAAAACCTACAAGGAAAGCAGGGGGGTTTCTAGTGTAGTAGTGACCCAATACACATGTAAAGTTCAGTCCAGGGATGAAGGAATGAATTGGTGAGCTTGGCTTGACTCTCTCTGGGTCTTAGTTAGGCACTGAAAAAGTTTTCATTCTCCTTTTCACTTTTTGTTTTTTACTTTTGACAAATATGAAGTATCATCATATACATCATACCCTCTGAAACATGGAACAATGGGTTGTCAATTAGGCTAACTGTTAAACCTAATATGTATAGATGATAGGAGTCATTAGTTAGTTGATTACAGTGAACCATAGTATTGAGTAGTGGTTTGGTAGATAGGTTTGAATTGAAGGACTTGGATATTTTTCCTTTGTTCTACCTTTTTTTTTCCTTTTCACCTTTTCCCTCTCACATTTAGAACAACGAGTTGTGTTCTTGTCATAAAGGATGCAATATGAGACCAACGGTAGACAAATTCTTTCCTAGTGAGAAACTCTTGTATATATATAACCCCTTATAGATAACATACACTATAAAATTGAAGTGTGGAAAAAGGTTTTGTATACAAAGGTGGTGATAGGTACAATTATTTATCCTAGACCGAAAGATTATGCACATACACATGTATGCAGTATGACATCAATATGAGATATAATTTAGGATTTTCCTTGGGAGATATCAAGTAGGAATTGCTTGCTTTGCCCCTGTTCCTGGTGCACACTAAGCTAGACTTCTGTAGGGGTTATGATTGAAGCTTATACAAGCCTAAGTACCTAGCTATTCACCACCATTTAGTTTCTATATGATGTATTCTTGATCCTACATCTTCATAGAATTATATTGTGTACGTAATACAACAGTTTCTGCATCAAGGTGTATGTTATTCCATGCATCTTGTTCTTTATTTAATAATAAACAAATCTGGATGAAAAGAAATGTTCTAACCAACTAAAACTGCAAGTTCCTTGCATCATCATATATAGCCAAAGCTTTGGAAATATATCAAGTTCCTTGCATCATCATATATAGGAAATCACTTATCCTAAATATCCGTATGTTGTCAAGTACGTTGTCATATTTAATTAACCATTGATCAAGCAAATGGGTTTTTCACATCTTGTACCTTTGACAACAAGGTAATAATTTGATCAATTTCTTGCCTTACTGCTTTTGGATTAAAAACACATTAATTTAGTACACTTTGATCGACTTGATGCACAGATAGTTGATGATCATTTGAAATAGGTTTTCTATGCATGTATGGATATCCCATTGTTTTCTTTCTTCATTGACCAGCAGCAAATCTGGTTGCAGGTCCCATTGTTTTCTTTCTTCAATATTCATAGCTTATACCACTGATATTATACTTAATGTGTGCCTTTTCCTTGTTTAATTTTTTTAGATGGCTTCAATGCCATTGAATTTCACTAACCTCCTTAACAACGAATCAGTCCTCAATGACCTTAATGAACCACACGATTTCCCGACGAGTCAATATCAGTGCAATGGTTCTACTTATGCTCATTCACCATATGAAGATTTCATTTATGAAGAGACTCCTACAAATGAAGTTTACAATTACGAAGAGATACCACGTGCACCTAGCAGCACAAAGACAAGCTAACTTCACAATCGAAGAAGACAAACTTCTTGTATCTGCATGGTTCAATATTGGTTTAGACCAGGTGAAAGGAGCCATTAGAAATAGCCGTTGTAAACTAGCCGTTAGATATAGCCATTGTAAACTAGCTGTTATTTTAGATTTGTTTTAAATGTAGAATATTTTATTGTTGTAATAAATGCAAAAATCTGTAAAATAGGGAAGCTGTTAGAGTTGGAGCAGAAAAATTATGGAGAACTTGATTTTTGCTTCCCTATAATACATAAATTATAGGGAAGCTGTTGGAGTTGCTCTAAGTCGTGCATCAACTTGAGACAAGCTAATTCTTTCAAGGAATTGCCCCTATTTTTCTTTTGAAATTAGAACCCTGCCATTTACCCATCAACAATGAGGGCCTGGGTTTTTTTCCCTTCCTCTCCTCCCTCTCCAGTATGCAGATATTGGGTCTGATGGTGAAAGGATCTAGTTTCAAACTGCCTTCAGGGCCATTTTAAGCTTAAGTGCTTCCGCTGCTAAGCAACCATCTTCTCTATGTTAGTCTCTCACTCTCTCTTGCTCTCAGACTCGCAATCATTACAACGAAGGACTTCTTGAATTTTTGAAGTCGCAACTTTGAATTCGTAAATCCCACTCTATTTTGGCCTTAATTTCATAGCCTAAGGGAGAAATTGAGTTCTTCTGAGGTAAATTAGTATGAGTTAATGTTCTATTAGTTATTCAAACTTTTTAGCCTAGCTATTCTGCACTACTTGCAACTTAATCTGAATCCAAGTTCATTTCAAAGGAAAAAAAAATTGTATTTTCCAAGGAATTTAGGGTCCTCCACTTCCAACTCAAAACAAATAAAAAGGGAATCCTATCAATTTTTTGTAGAAGGTCCACAAACGTGTTCAGACATAGCATTAGTAATTTCAATTTTTATGACTATTATCTGCTCAATAGAATTTACTGATTAGGAAAAATGATTGATTTTCTGTGATGACTGTGTTTGGCTCCAAAACCAGTATGGGTGCAAACTGTCTCTTTTGAGCGTGTGCGTAGGCGTGCTAGCACCGTGGGGTGCAGTCATCGGAGAATCCCTTGACCTGACTTCTTGATCAAACGATGTGAATGAGGAGAGCACCAACCTGGTCACAATGTTCTTTTCTCTACCTTCCGGAAAATGACTTCTTGCCTTACAGGTAAGGGCTTTGGTTGTGATCTCTTCGCGTCACCGAATAGATACTCAAAGTTGTAGGTTGAGCAGAGCAATCACTGAGAAGTTTGGAGAAAGCACGGGTTTGCTAAAGCTTATCTTTAGCTTCGCTGGGTTGCGAGGGCGTTACCTTTACTTCGCTGGGTTGCAACTAGGTTACGGGTAGGTTTGCTCCGAAAAGGCTTTGATAATCTGTATGATTAGTTGATTGAAGAGTTGTGTGTAATTTGTCCTTGAAACCTGGTATTTATACCTAGGGTTTCGACTGTTCCTTGCCATAGAAGGATTATTGATTGAAGTTTCCTATTTGATTACCGCTACTTGACTCCAATAAGGACTTGTTTTCCTTATGGATCACAGAATGGGTGAAGCTGTAACCCAAACCCAAGTAGGCTTATTTTTGGGTCGTAGGTATGGACCTGCTATGCTAAATCCCCTAAGGGATCTTTCCAAAAATACTTTTGGGCTCAAACATTGCCCTCCAAGCCCAGAAATAATGCCCGCAAAAATGTAACTGATTGAAGGGGACTTAAACGACACGCCTAACGACCGAAAAGAGGCCATTAATAAAGGTCGTGTCCATTCGCTTTGCAAAACGTCTTTTCGTCTTATCGTTTCCCTCACAAAATCTCTTATTTAAATCCCGCAGCCACTTCAGACCTGTCACATCAGAAACCCTTCCAGTCTCCTAAACCCAGAAAACTCCTTGTTCCATACACCTCCTTACAAAATCCCAGAAATGGCTCCCCCAAAGAAGATGATCATCAATCAGGAAGAGGAACTTAACGAGAAAGTCACCCATACTTGGGGAACCAGCGTAGGTGCCCGTTGTTTCATCCATACTACTGTCTAAAGACCCCTGCTTCTCAGACTCCCAAACCAACATGCAGGATTGGGTCTTTCATTGTGAGACTCTATCCCGGATGGCGCGCTCGCCCTCTATGGCCTGCCTATCCGACGACCCATTCCGGTCCTCAGAAGAACACCTGGAGAATTCACTAGTTGGGGTGCGCATCTGCACAGAGCCAAAATAGGGCATTGGCCCACCACCATCAACTAGGCGGAGCTCTCATGGTATCGTGAAGCGCAAGATCTGGCTCTCTGGGACATGGCAGGTATTACTCAGACTATTGATCTTTGGTTTTTCCTTCCGCGCGGTGGCAATCGTTCACCGCTGAGTGCCTTTCTTTGTTTCTAAAACACCGCCACCAACACTTTTGATTTTCGATTCGGCCAAATGAGCATCACTTTGCTAGACATCCTCACTATTACTGGGTTACCCATTGATGGCGAGCCCTACGTACATGGCTAATTTGACTCTATCACATTCACTTTGACAATGGCTCAAACCGGCCGCAGCTCTCATAACGGTTCCTAACCCCGGTGGCTGACCCATTACCGTAGAGAACACAACGCGACCGAAGGAATTGCTTTCCTGGAGTACTGGCTATGCAAGTTCATCTTCTGCACCTCCGCCAACAAGCCCACTAGCCCTTGGACTTCTCTCACCACGGCTCTCTACAAAGGCCACAACGTAGGGCTCAGACAACCGGTGCTGGGCGCCCTCTACTGTACTCTATACCAGGCCACCATGCAACCTTTCGAAACTAGCATCTCAGGCCCCTTTTGGATCCTCGATTTCTGGATTCAAATTTACTTCCCATTTTTCCTCCGCGACAACATTCCGCCGCTACCACCAGCTAACACTCTTCTTGGCCGATAGCTCTGCCGCTAGGCAAGGTACACATCCCCACCCTATTCTGAGTGTTTCACACATTTGTACCTCCTGCACGAAATGCCCTATCTCAACTTAGTGATCAATCGGAGATTCCCGCCTCTACTTGAACATGGGTTCCTTCCTGGGGATCCTAACTATAGTGATCGCGCGCGCTTGGGTTTTCTCTGCGCGATCTCCTACTCAGACATCAGGCTCGCAATGGAAGAACTTAGCTATGAGCTTTACGCGCCCAACCACTTTGCTCACCAACTCGGGCTGATTTAGTCAGTGTCATTCCCCCTCTTTGACGCCTGGAACTACAACACCTCCTAGCGCAGAATTGGTCTGCCAACTGGGCCTCCGCCAGCCCAAAGCATGCTTGCATTGGTCGACCTCCCTCACTGGGCCAACAAACTCACTCCCGTCGATGGGACCATCAAAGATTATGATCAATGGTGGAAAGAAGTCTCCGTCAATTGCTCGAGACAAAAGGATGATGAACTCTACACGACCATCTTCCAAGATTTGAGGAATCCCTATGACGTTGATACTGAATTACTTGCTCGCTTCCCTGAAGATGAGGCGCGATCTCCACTACCTGAGCCTGCTGAGCCACCCGCGGGAGCCCCGCGTCCTGCTCAAGCTGGCATTGTTATCTGCGAGCCCTCGCAAGAGGTAACTGCCATAGAATGTCTTCATTTTTTTTTCCAACTCCACTCTTTTCCCCTAACTAAAATTTTGCTGCAGCAAGGACGTATTCCACCTTCCGGCAATAGCCCAGTGGATGCTTCTCCGGCCGCTGGTCAGGTTGCTAAACAAAAAGTTGTAGCCATGGAGCCTGAAGTTGAAGACTCTTCTTCTGATAACGACGACCCATAAACTGTAAGGAACCTCTCTTAGCATCTAATATTTCAACGTTTTCTTCAAATTGCAACTTGATTCTCTTTCGGTCCTAACAGATCGCTACCGCCATGGCCCCCAAATACAGTCGCACTGACCCGTGGGCAGAGGATGAACCACTCGTATCTTGACTGTTACTTCATACTTAACGCGAGCATTGAAATTTTCATTCCATCGTTATGTCTGAGCCTATAACGCTCCTTACTTGTAGGTTCGTCATAGGCCCTTAAGGCCAACTAGTGAAGGGTCATCGGCTGCTGGCAAAGGAACCCCCTCTTCTCACACCCAAGTGCGGCCTGATTCGACCAATCCTCCACCTCCAATCAATACCGCGAGTGATTCGCAGCTGCCCCTAGTGCTAGTACATATTTTGGATGACAGCTCGCCTGAAGCTGAAGAAAGAGTGCCACCAATAGATGCATCTCACGAACAGCCACCTGCAACCCTTATCCTGGAACAGATAGCGCCTGATTCGACCAAACCTCTCGAGATTGCCCAAGAACAAGTGGCAACCGATGCTCCCCGCGAGTTACATGTTGAAGAGGTATGTATTCTTGAAAATATTTCCACTCTAGCTCCTGCCTTACTCTTTTTCACATTCCAACGCCTCTTCCAGGATCAAAATGTCGCTCCTAATAAGGAAGGAGAAGTCGCTGCCGAGGAAATGGCTATCGAGAACCCCGCTGAACTAGATGGTGGAAACGTGGCTGACCAGGAACTTGCCCCCCAAGTGCTCGAAGTAGAGGAAGAAGTACCTCATGAACCAGTGCTAGAGGCAGTTCCTGTTGCGGAGCCTCTTGAGGCTCCTGTCCCTGTGGATCCCAACCTACCACCTGTGCCTCCTTCAAGACTAGAGAGGTTGGCTCGCGTGCTGGAAGTGGTCCCACCTGGGGTTGTAGATGATGCTAGAGAAGACCTTCGTTGCCTCCTGGCCCTGACATTCTGACCCGTGGCGCGCCCATGAGAGTTTTGGAGTACCTGAGGGTACTTCTTCACAAGGGAGCCATCACTGAAGCTCAGTTTATTGATGTTGACCAATTGCTGCAGGATCTCCCCCAATGGCTCAACTAGAAGGTGGCCGCGACGGGGCATGCTAGGCAAACCCAAGCACACTATCAGGCCCTTACTCACCAAATGGACAATTCATGCGACTCTTTGGGTGATCGGCCCAATCTGGTCAGGGAGCTGAAGCTAGCGAGACACCATCTCCTGCCCCAGATTCAGGATCTTCAGGCTCAATTAACAACTGTGATGGCCAGGCTTGCCCTTGAGGAACCTTAATTGGAACAACCAATAGCCACTTTCTAGGCGCTATCACAGGAAGTGGCCCAAGGCCGCCCAAGCTGCCGTAGATGCGAGCTTCTGCCTGGACGAACATTTTCTCCGCCTAACTTATGTAGGCCGGAAACTTTAGGCCTCTAGTATTAGGCCCATTATTTTGTATGAACAATATTAATATTATTATCAATTATCTATTTAGCCCACTTTGCTGGCCTAAATTTTTGTTTTATCTTTGTAGGTAACAAAGCGATATGAATTTCACCTTAACTGTTTAAAGCAGTTTTGAAAGGGATAAACTCGAAATTGGGCAGTTACCTCCTTAGAGACTGCTCTGTTTTCCACGTGTATTCAATTTTATTCATTTCCGAGATCATAGCATTGAATTCCCTTGATGACCCCATTGATGGCGTTGAATCTACTTCAACTGCCAAGACCAAAGGGCTGAGGTCACTAAAGTTGGCCCCTATAAATACCTATATTTGTAAGAGTGCAAACACACGCAACCATGATTCATCCAGAAAATGTCTTGCAATCCTTACTCCTCTTCCTCTTATTCCTGAAATCGTCTCCTCTTACTATCTCACCTTTAGCCTCTATATCTTAGGCTTTATGGCTTAATCTCACTTCCTGGGTAGGCCTTATGGCCTAATCTCAGGTCCAGCCGCATGTCTTTGGTCTCAAAAAGTCTGGACGGGATTCACCGGTTCCAATTAGGCTAAAGAACACGCGGCACTCCTAACGCGGGGTACCACATTCTAGGAAGTCTCTCT
The DNA here is from genome assembly GCA_001662545.1 of Rosa x damascena. Lineage (NCBI taxonomy): Eukaryota > Viridiplantae > Streptophyta > Magnoliopsida > Rosales > Rosaceae > Rosa > Rosa x damascena. The sequence goes on from LYNE01002916.1 coordinate 14,897, forward strand.
CTTTTGGTTCCCTTGCGTGGAGTAAAAAGAAGAAGGGTGGAAGGCCACTTGAGGCCCTACGCTCTTCTTCGACGCCTTACCTCAAGGGTTTGAAGGATAGACTTCTGTTTTTCCCCCTGAGGGAGTTGAGACAACTGGGCTGCGCTCTGCTCTGATGACTATCTCCATCCTGGAGGATAACTCACTGGAAGGGTTGTTATGGATTATTTCCTTCCCTCCCCTTATAGTACCAATGGTAGCAGTGACGACTCAAATCAGAGGAGGGTAAAGAGAGGAAGAGGAAGAGCGACCATTTCACTGACTCCTCTGGAGACGACAACTTAGAAAACCAGAAATTTTCAGAAGATCTGAAATCCTTATGATTTTCAGCCACTGTTGGTTTTGTAATTTGCAAATGTATTTGTATTGCTTTTGTCCGTAAAGCCACTTTATGAATGTAAACATTTTCTTCCTCCATGTTCAATATCTGTCTATATAATATGGCCTCTGGTATAGGCCCTGTTACATGCTTCTAAAACTTATTGTCAAAAGAAACAATGAAATACTTGTAAAAATTACAACGAACAAAAGGGATATATAAGGCCTCTAATACAAGCCTTAATGCGTAGAGTGTTGCCCCCCTAATCTTAGTGGGTGTAGCAAAGACAGGAGAATGAGGCCACAGAAAAGGTCGAAATGGAAGGGAGGACGCAAAATGAGGAAGACTATGGTTGCCTCTCTGTCCCAAAAACAGGCGGAGCAGGTGGATCTTCGAATTCCCAAACACTGGGGTAATATTTCTTCAAGAACCTACCATTGATGGGGTTGCGGTGGAGGTCGTCGTTCAAATCTTTCAGGTGAAATGCCCAGCGCTCCCAAATTCTGTGAAAGACAAAGGGTCCTTCCCAACGCGGAGTCCACTTACCGCGGCCAGTCAACTTCTCGCCCAATGGCAAAATCCCCTTCCAAACCAGTTCACCTTCGTTGTAACTACGGCCGCGCGTCCGCTTATCATAGGCACGAGCGCTGCGTTGCTTTTCCATCACTAAGTTGTCCAAAACCTCTAAGCACTTGTCCTTAAGGTCTTCATGCTCCTGCCACATAGCCTGGACATAATCTTCACCGATCAAGTGATGATGATCTTGGACACGCAGGGATTGGACATTCACTTCCAATGGGAGAACCGCATCGTGCCCAAACATCAATGCATAGGGGTAGTGGTAGTAGGGTTTCGCTTGGAAGTGCGATAAGCTTATAGTGTCTCATACAGTGTTTCGTGCCACTAGCGAGGGTTCTCAACAAGCATCTTTTTCAATAAAGTAATGATGATTTTGTTACTGGCCTCCGCTTGACCATTGGATTGAGCGTAATAGCGCATGCTATGGATAAACTAGATGCCATAGTCATTGACTAGCTTCTCGACATCACCACCTATGAATGCTAACCCCCTGTCAGATACCAAAACCTCTGGGATGCCAACCCTGCAGATAATATTGTGAAAGATGAATTGGCGAATGGTGGCCCCGGAAGCCTCCTTCAAAGGCGCAACTTCCACCCACTTAGTGAAGAAATCAGTAGGGACGATGATGAACTTGTGCTGGAGTGAAGAATGCGGGTGAATCATTCCAATCAAGTCCAAAACCCAACCTTGTGTTGGCCAAGGTTTAATAATATGTTACATGGGAATATTGGGGATGTGCTGGACTGGTCCATAAGCCTAGCAATCTTGGCATCCTTTCGCGAATACGATATAGTCTTTCAAAATATTGGGCCAACAATACCCATGCCTCCTGAGGTGCCAGCGCATCTTCAGACCCGCTTGATGGGCTCCACACATGCCTTCATGCGCCTCTCGCATTAATTATTTTGCTTAGCGGCCATAGACACACCTGAAATCGATGCCATCTTCGCCACATCGACATAGCTCGTCACCTTTGAGGAAGTAATTTAGTGACAAGAAACGGATTCTCCTATCTGCAGTGGGATTTGGCTGCGTAAGGTAGGGGATTAACGGGATACGTCAATCCACATCAATAGGATCAAGAGCTGCCACTGTGGGCTCCTCTGGCGGGTCAGGTCGTGCAAGCCATGAAGGCAGCGTGCGTCGCTCAACCTTTAGAATTCGCTCGCGAACACCATATTTCAAGGTAATGCCTGTAGCTAACTGAGCGAGTTCATTAGCAGCAAAGTTGCGCTCGCGAGGAATATACTCCAAGTCTACATCTTCAAATTGGGCCAGAAGTTCAAGAGCGCGACTCAAATACGGTGCAAGCAACTAGCTTGTGCATCTGTGCTTCTCGCGAAGCTGATTGATCATGAGTAAAGAATCACCGCATACCTGGATGCCTCTGACTCCTAGTTCTAGCAACACATCTAGGCCAATAATGATGGCCTCATATTCTGCCTGGTTGTTGGTATACCGGAACTCTAACTAGAAGGAATATGAGAAACGATCGCTAGATGGATTTTCCAAGACGGCCCCGGCTCCTACCAATGTCTCCGTTCTCGAGCCATCAAAATATAATACCCAGGGTTGGGTGAACCTGTGGCTTGATGAAACATGGCGTACTCAGGAAAGCATGCCAGATCCGAGTGATCTACAGTTTCAGCAGCGACTTCTAAGTCTCTTATCACGGGAACGTTCAGCATGGGATGATGCACTAGAAAGTCTGCGATGGCTTGTCCTTTCACTGCTTTCTGAGGGACATATTGTAGCGAAAATTCTGACAAATTAATCACCCATTTGCCGATGCAACCCCTTAGGATAGGTCGCGATAGCATATATTTAACCAGATCGGTCTGAGCGATGATGCAAGTAGTAAAGGATAATGTAATGTCGCAGCTTGCAGGCGGAGAAGTATAGAGTGAGGCACAACTTCTCCATTGGAGTGTATCTTGTTTCGTAATATGTGAGTGTCCTACTGAGGTAAAAGATAGCATGTTCGACGCCAGCTTCATCATCCTGAGCAAGGAGGCTACCAATGGAAGCCTCCACAGCTGAAATATATAATTTTAACGGAAAACCAGCTCTGGGGGTAACTACTACTGGCGGACTTGCCAAATAGGCCTTGATCTTGTCAAAAGCCTCTTGATGTTGAAGTTCCCATACAAACTCATTCTGTCCCTGCAACTTCAGCAGCGGCGGAAAAGGCTGGATTTTACCTGCAGAATTAGAGATGAATTGTCGCAAAAAGTTTATTTTACCCAACAATTGCTATAGCTCCTTCTTCGTTCGCGGGGGAGATGTGTTGATAACCGCATTTGCCTTATCTTCAGGGACCTCGATTCCTCTCTGATGGACTATAAACCCTAGAAAGTCACATGCCTGAACTTTGAAAACATATTTGGCGGGATTCATCTTGAGCTTGTGTAGCCGCATGCGCTCGAATACCTTTCTGAGATCTACGATATGGTCCCCTCACTTCTTAGACTTCACGATCACTTCATCAATGTAAACCTCTAAAATCTTCCCAAGTATGTCGTGCAAGATCAGGTTCATGGCTTTCTGATATGTGGCCCCAGCACTCTTAAGACCAAAAGGCATGACCACATATTAGAAAACTCCCGCGAAGCCTGGGCAGCGAAACGCAGTCTTATGTCTATCTTCTTCCGCGACCGAAATATGGTGGTATCCTGCAGTTCCATCCATGAAGGATAACAATTCATGTCCTGCTACTGCGTCTAGCAACATGTCGGCGACCGGCATGGGATAAACATTTTTAGGTGTAGCCACATTAAGGTCTCTATAATCCACACAAACTCGCATCTTGCCATTCTTCTTGCGAACAGGCACTATGTTAGATAACCACTTATTGTACTTAGCCACCCTAATAATGCCTGATTTATGCATTCTCTCGACTTTTTCTTTAACTAGAACTTGGGTTTCTGAATTCATTCATCGCGGCTCTTGCTTCACATGCCTCTTGTCAGGGAGTGTTGGCAGCAGATGGCATACCAAGTCTGATGACAGGCCTAGCATGTCTTCTTATTTTTCCGCTAGGCAGTCCTTGAATTCCAGCAATCAGTCAATGAGCCTCTCCTTCTCGCTAGGCTCTAAATACGCACTGATAGCCACTTCCATGGGCTCGTCAGTTGTTCCAAGATTGACCTTCTCAGTAGGGTCCCTGACCTTAGGAGGTGTGTCATCCAATGTCGCTGAGGCGAGCTGAATGTCTTCTTCTTCCTTCTCATGGTCAGAAAGCTCCTTGTTAACTATTTCTAAGGTCGCGACTCGATCATAGGTCTTTTTCCACTAGATACGAGGATAATCTCTCATACAAAGAATGGAAGGCCTCTATCCCTTCCTCTAGAAGGTCGTGATCCATTAATTATTTAAGGGTTTGGACACAGCATGGCCAGGCCTTCTTTCACGAGTGTAACCCCCCATTGTGCCAATTTAGAGGCCGTCACCCATGTGGGGTGGCCTTTGTCATCAATGCCACTGACCTGCAATGGAGTGATTGGCTCCAACTAGTACCTAGCATCTACGTAATTCGCAGATTTAGAGAACGGGCGAAGATCAGCCTTAACCACTTTAGCCTTATCTGTAGCTCTGTTCCGCAAAATCAATTGATGAAGAGTTGACAGAACACAATAGCTCCAGTTGATCTAGTCTCTGCCTAAAATGGTACTATAAGCCACATAACAGTCTGTCACAAAGAAAGCATAAACTCCCTCTGCGGGGTCGACCTTGATACGTAGGAATAATAGGCCCAATGTCTTTGTTACAGTCCCCGCGAAGTTCTTAAGCATGAGAGACGACTGAATCTTCTCTTTCTTAATTCCAAGCAAGTGCATAGTCCTTGTAGTAATGACATTAACTGCCGCTCCAGTGTTGACCATGATCTTGCTGACTTTGGTGCCACCAATTTCTGCTGTGATGTGTAGAGGTCTCATGTGTTGGACCATAGGAGGTGTTGGCCTTGTAAAGCTCATGAAGAACTCTCTACTGTTGGCATCCTCTGCTTTAAGGAACACAGCCTCTTCTACAGGTGTCGTGGCTGCTGAGGTAATCTGCAAAGGCTGTTCGCTGTCTCCTTCAGCTTCCACAAACTCTTGCGTGGCGACTGGCAGCTCATACCTCGCGGGAAGTACATTAACCATGCTGTAGGAGATGTCAACCACTTCTATCTCGTCTATCTCCTTGTCCAGGTTGAGCTTGGGCTCATCAACTAGTATGTTAGTGTTGAATTATTTACCAACGAAGCTACTAACGACTCTTCTATAAGGCCTTTTACCTGGCACTGCTTATGCTCCTGTGTTGCAACAATTTGTTTTGGTGAGTCTGACCTTTGTTCTCCTTTGGGGACGCGACTACCAGACTTTGAACCTTTTTAGGTCTCCACTGTAAGGCATCTGTAGTGTTATCCTTGCTCCCCAGTCTCCCAAAAATTGAGGATTTGGTTTCTGGCCCCTCGCGAAACAACTTGCGCCTGATATGGGGCCGCCTAGTGGGCAAGCTCTCCTTCCTGGCTGGTGGAGGTGTTCTTTCTTTTGTGATCCTGCAAAAAACGCTAGGCTTGGAAGCCCCTGACTCCGAGCGTGCTTGCTTTTGGAAATTGCGGGGGGCCACCAATGGCTTAGCGGTTAGCGCCTCCATTTCATTCTGATATTGTTAAGGTGATTTGACCAATTGCGAGGGCTTAATCAGGCCCTGATTCAGAGCCTCTAGTGTTCTCTTGGCTTCTCCGAACCCTCGTTGCAGCTTCCTTTTCTTGGAAGGGCTAATCTCCACCGCTTTCCCTTTCTCTCTGGTGTACCATTTGACTTCCTTAATAGAGGACGTTGAAGAAGGTGGAATGTAAGGTTTGGTCAGGATATCTTTGTGCTCATTCCCAGCCCTTCCATCTTGTTTCTATTCGGCTGCCGCCGCTTTCAGTTTCTTGAACAAGTTGGAGTCCCTTGGGGATGACGATGACCCTATCTTGTCTCTTGCTCTTGGGCTCGACGGTTGATAGTTTCGCGATGGTGAGGCCTACTTGATTGGAAGGGAAAGAGCCAAAATGAAACATCTGCTCAACTTCTTCATGTGACACTTGGATGCCACATTCTTCCTTGCATCGCAAGCAAAGGACTACTGGTGAGGCTTCGCTGACTGGCTTAGCTCTCTCCTTTGTAGGGGTCTCGTCCCCTTCTGTCTTCTCTTCTCGGCCCTTTGTAATCAAATATAAGGTTGGTTTTCTCTGGTTCCTCTTGGTCCAGTTCACATCAACCATATTGACCTCGGTGTCCGGGAAAGGGTTCAGGTCTACTAGCGCTGCCGCGGTCGCCGGAGCTTCCACCTGCAAACTACCATTATTAAGCCATACCTGAATTTGGTCCTTTAGCTTCACACAGTCAACCGTATTATGGTTCCACAAGTTGTGGAATTTGCAGTATTTCTTTCCTTTCAGCTGATCTAGTCTAGGGAAAGGTCGGAAGTTTGTCTTCACCATATAAAATTTCATGTGCCTTATTGGCAACCTATGTATACGTCGTGAACTCAGGTTTAGCTAAGGCTACAGAATTGAGTTTGACAAGTTCCTTAGATATTTTCAATTGCTTAAGGGCTGAGCTCTTCCTTCCTGTTAGCTCAAACGCGGAGACATTATTCTCCTCTTCATCATCTTTTTCCTGGCAAACTTCTTCCCCTTGATGATGATAATAAGGAAGAAGTCGGCTGGTAGTGCAACGCAGCCACTATACGATGTTTTCCTGGTACATATGTCCATTTGGACATATTTTTCCTAGCATCAGTCTCTCTGAGGAGATGCTCAAAGCTACCTACCTTTGTGATAAGCTCTCCCATTGACTGATCACGCTGCCATGTTGCTTCTTTCGCTGGCGTGGCTCCAATCCTTTGATCGCCAACTTAATCAATTCTTTCTTAGGCAATATCATACATAGTTTAGCCTTCTGGATCTGGAAGCGTTGAAGATAAGCAACAACAGACTCGGTGGGCTGTTGGGCCATCTGGGTGAGAGATGCCAAGTCAACCTCAGGCTCAATAACTCCAAAAGTCTCTCGAAAGAGCTTTTCCATTGCTGGCCAATCAGCCACTGACCCTGGTCGCAGTTTAGAAAACCATCTAAAAGCTGCGCCAGATAGAGAAGTGTCAAAGATCCTGCATTTGAGGATGTCATCATTCTGGTATTTGCCGCATTGCACCATAAACCTGGCCAAATGCCACATCCTCAGTATCCTCTCTTAAAAAAGTAGAGAATATGATATTTTTGTAGCCTCTAGGAAAAGGCGCGAGCATTATATACGGCCGGAAAGGTCCCTCATAAACCCCCTCTAGGTGGGCCCTAGGGTTAGCTAACCTGATCATCTCCTCAACCTCATCTCGTCTCACATAGTTCGGACCAGGAGGAGGAGGTGTTGCCACGATATGGAGAACATTCTACAGAGGTATAGCCTAGCTAGTAGTCACTGTTCCTTCCCCAGGACGAATTGTCTGGGGAATAGTGGATTGCTGCAGGGTTATAGCTGGCGCGGTCACATCCTTTACCAGGGTCGTTATCTTGATCGAAGTGCCAGCATGGTTAATGCCATAGTGATTCCTTGGAAGTTCTTCATAGACATTCTCCGCCCCGTCGCTATCGTATTGAGTAAACGCAACAGGATCAGCAGGATTGCCTTCAACGTTCTCAGCGTCCTATTCTTTTGCGGGGGCAGTGGATTGGCCTTGTTACCACCAATTACCAGGGCTTTCTCCTTGTTTTTTGTTGCTGAAGCAGAGGCGACTGTAGATGGTGTCATAGCGCTGTCGCTAGTCTTCTCTCGAGCATTACGAGGTACGTATTTTCCAGTACCTGAAGGTTGTCCAAGCGAACCAAGAATAGCGTTAGGATCCCCCAAAGCTTTATTCAGAACCTCTTTAGCCTGGTCCAACTCAGCTCTCTGCATGGCGACTTGGGTCATAAGATTGGATCCCTTGTTGCGAAGAACCACCAATTCTGACGCAGTATGCTTGGCTTGGTTTGTGATAACAACGGAGATGTGCTTGCTCCGAGCGGCCTGATCGGTCATCATATCCACAAGCTCCTTGTGATTCTTTTGGCTTTTCTTGTTCATATCTTGCTAATGCCCCTGCGTTTGCTGCGAACTCACTTCAAGATTCATTAGTGAGATCGAAACCTCATCTAGCCTTCGGCGCTCTTTCGCGAGGGCTTTTTCCATCCTTTCATTATATGCGGCATTACTCTGTTGAAAGATAACAAGTCACTCCTCAATGCTCGCAGTCGCCGGGGAGATAACAGGCACAAAGGAATCAGTCGTTTCCTCACTCGCGGCCACTTGGGCAGTGTTGGTTGTGTTGCCAACCTCATTAGGCTGGACATGAGGATTTTTGTTGCCCTCAGTAGCGGGTTGGGGAGTACCCTGTTCTATTGACATGTCTGGTGATGGTGGGTTAAGTGAGAACTTTTTTGTTACCTGTTCGTCAGAAAGACCATGACAGTGGGCACGAGAGTGTGGCCTATAACTGGAGGTCCGGTGGTTTGGGCAGTTAACGTAAACCTCTTGGTAAGGGTTTGCGCTTGATTTCCCAATGGTTGCGATCACGAAGAAACGCTATTAGGTCCTACTGGGCGTGCGAAAATGTTTGGCTCCAAAACCAGTATGGGTGCAGACTGTCTATTTTGAGTGTGTGCGCAGGCGTGCCAACACTGTGGGGTGCAGTCGTCGGAGAATCCCTTAACCTGACTTCTTGATCAAACTATGTGGATGAGGAGAGCAACAATCTCGTCACAAGGTTCTTTTCTCTGCCTTCCGGAAAAGGACTTCTTGCCTTATGGGTAGGGGCTTTGGTTGTGATCTCTTTGCGTCACCGAATTGATACTCAACGTTGTAGGTTGAGCAGAGCAATCACTGAGAAGTTTGGAGAAAGCACGGGTTTGCTAAAACATATCTTTAGCTTCGCTGGGTTGCGAGGGCGTTACCCTTGCTTTGCTGGGTTGCAACTAGGTTACGGGTAGGTTTGCTCCAGACAGGCTTTGATAATCTGTATGATTAGTTGATTGAAGAGTTGTGTGTAATTTGTCCTTGAAACCTGGTATTTATACCTAAGGTTTCGACTGTTCCTTGCCATAGAAGGATTATTGATTGAAGTTTCCTATTCGATCACCGCTACTTGACTCCAATAAGGACTCGTTTTCCTTATGGATCACGGAATGGGTGAAGCTGTAACCCAAACCCAAGTAGGCTTATTTTTTGGCCACAGGTATCGGCCCGCTGTGCTAAATCCCCTAAGGGATCTTGCCAAAAATACTTGTGGGCTCAAATAGACTGAGTCTCCATTAATTGTTATGGTGTTGAACTATTGATGAACACATTTTTATTGCACAGTAAGCATTTTCTGTTAAGTTTTGAAAAGGGTTGCTCTTTGTTTAGTTTATGATGGTTGATGAGAATTGTTCTGTCTATTTCTTTCTGGACCAGTATGTGGATTCAGTATTTCTCAATTAGTTGTTGAATTAGGGAATTGTAAGATTGTTTACCAAGGATCTGTTCTATTTTGTAATGCAGAGAATCTTTGTTTTATTGATTGAATGTTTTGGTCTGGTTTTGTTCATTGTTTGATTCCTTTATCGTGACTATGCCTTTTCATATGGTTTTTCAGGTTTTGAACGAATATACCTTAAGGAGAACCATTCATTGTACGTCTAACAAATTCATACTTTTTTTTTTATTGTTCAATCACACGGTGTCCTCAAAGGCTTCCTAGGCCCAGAGACTAATCTGTCCTCAGGGGATCTTGTCAGAACGCTTCATCCCTCCTGGCCACCAAGAATATATTGGGATTTAACTCCAATAAGCATCGGCGGGATTCGAACCCGGGTATGGGGGTTCCACACTTGGAGGCTCTTACTGTAACGCCCCAAGCTGCACCTCACCAGCTTAAGCACGTCACAGTGCCGCAAGCCTCTAAAACATAAACCGAACGCTCGATTTACATTCTAGAGAACCGCTAGGCTTTTTGTTTGAAAACTTTTCGTATAAACACAGCGGAAGCTACAAATGTTTTTGAGGTGAAAACTTGAATTGCTAAAATCTATTTCGTTCGTCCAGAACTTGGAAAAAGGCTCACACGAGGTATGGATTTCGATGAAAGAGAATTCAACTGAATTTACCACGAGGCTAGATGACAACAAGCTTCGAAACACAAAGTTCGAGAAAGAAAGTATAAAAATTAAATCCAAACGATGATTTACCGAGCTTCCGCACACCCAGCTCCGCCCGCTACTGTCCCGTCACCAGTGCACAGTACCGGCATTCATACTGTTGTAGGGGTGAGCTTTCGTTCTCGCTGCTCAATAGGAACTCTAACTCGACTAGGTTTGAAACCGATAAATAGATTTTGGAGCTCCAGTATGAAAACATGCTTACCAAGTATTTAAAAGAATGACAAACTTTATACAAATACTTTTTGACTTGAAAATT
>LYNE01002917.1:8149-26602 GCA_001662545.1 Rosa x damascena
TTCATATGAAACCTATTTCCATTGATGGGTGATCAACCACAAAGTTTAGAAAATTTTGACAACAACATAGATAACGTTTGCTGATGTATATTTGAAGTTTCATGTTAGAGGAGAAAGTTTTCTCCAATTAAAGATTACTACTATACGTAGAGGTAAGAAATTTTCTTTTTTTTTTCCCTCTTTTGTGTCTTTATTGGTAATTTGACATGAGTTCACAAAGTCAACTATTATTTGAAAAAAGAGGGAGGTCCAAATAACAATTTTGGAGGTATGAATAGAAGCTCCCAAAGTCAAAACCTAAATAAATAATTAATAAGAAAATTTATTATTTTCATAAATCAACTACCCACTTCTAGACGGGTGGCCACCCAGTTCTCCACACCAATAGGGTGTGACCAGTTTCTAGTGTTATTTATATTTAATTGTATTTAGATCTAGTTATGACACTTATCCCTAATTAAATATTTCAAGCTACCAGGAGGCATTTTTATTGGAGAGAAGAAACAGAAAGGACCTGCAGGGTATTGTTCCCAAACCTCTTGCCCTCTCCTTCATAAAATTTTGCAGAACCCAAAACCCTAGCTAAGACCAAAGAGACTTCCATAGCTTATCTAAAGTTTTGGGGTTAGGCAGCTGCCTAGACTCAACCCCCCTAAATCCACTCTTGTTCAACGGTGTCTCAGCCCCTACAATGAACAATAAAAACCCCTGCAATGCCTACACACTGTCAGATCATTGTATGCATGACAAGAATAGTAGACAATCCTCCTAAAATCACAACGTCCTCTTTTTGGTAAGAAGACTAGGACGTATTTAGAACTAACGGTTGCAATTCCATGCACGGTTTCAGTTAACATGCAGTACTAACTTGATAGCAAGTGAAGGTCTGAAAGCTCCTTAGCTCTTGGCTGAAATCAGTTAGCCCGATAGTATGGTGAAGAACATTGTTAGTCGACTTGGCTCCATAGTCATTGGAATTCGGTCCTCCAACTATACAAATCATCTGCAAGTTCTCACTGTACGCCCCGGCTATGGCATTCAGCAAACTGAGTCCGCCGACGGTGAAAGTAACGACACACGCGCCGACGCGGCAGGACCGCTCGTAGCCATCAGCAGCATACCCGGCGTTGAGCTCATTGCAGCACCCAATATTGGTTAGCCTGGGCTCGGCAATGAGATGATCTAAAAGGACCAAGTTAGAGTCACCGGGAACAGAGAACACGTCCGCCACACCGTTTTGGACGAGTCGCCGAGCTAGGTATCCACCCAGTGTGACCGGGAGAGTGGAGGAGGAGTAAGCCACATTGACTTCACTGCTTGTTATAAATTTGGACGCTTCTAGCTCTCCATTTCCAATCTTGGTGTCCATGGATGATAGACTAGGAGCACATTTGGAAGTAACAGTCATACATTGAGGTTTGAATGAGATGGAATTTGGGTTTTGATAAAAGAAGGTCTTCGGTTTAGGCTTTTGTTGTTGTTGAGAAATGGATTTGATGGCGTTTTGGAATATAAGTGCAGAAGACACCATTTTTACGTCTATCCTGATCTCGGAGGCACTTGTAAATGGAGCCTACAGTGAGTGATGAAAAATTTGATCAAAGAGGCTGCGGGTGGGACGGTTTTATATATAAAAAAGCGTCCCAATCACAAATGTCGTATTTTGGACATAAAAAGAAAATTTAAAAAAAAAAAAAAAAACTCTAGTCACGTTTGGTGAGCTTAACTGTATTACTTAAGTATAAAAAGTGGGATTGTAGCTTAACTGTATTACATAAAGTGAAAATGCAGTTTCCTTGATTAACATGGAATTGGAGTGTAACAGAAAGAAAAAAAGAGTGGGATTGTGTAACATGCCTATTTGCACCTTATCAAATCGAGTACATTACAGTACCGTGTATCCTTAGAACCTAAGCTAAGATTTCTTAACTCAAATCCTAAGAACTTGTAAGGCTAAAGAAGAAATTAAAGCTTATTTGTAATGTAAATTGCAAAATTCAAATGCAGAAACGTTTATCGAAAAGAGGTAAAAAAAGACAAACCATTGGAAATTCTACAAGTAATTTCAAAACAATTATCAAATATTAGTCCAGTTCAGGACCACAGTCCGAAGAATTTACAAGTGATATTATTTATGGACAAATCAAAACTCCACAAGGAAGATATGCAAGAGTAAAGGGAATAGAAAACCTGTCAAACGGAACAAATTCCATACTAGACACAATTTGAAGTAAAAGGTAATTAAGCCACACTCAGCATCATCCAGTTGTCCCGTCTTCGTACACAGTACCTGCATCTGCAAACTGATGTAGGGGTGTAGGAGTGAGCTTTTGTCCTCGCTGCTCAATAAGACTCTACCCCAGCTAGGTATGAAAATAATTAAACAATGGTGCCGGCAATGTAAGTGAAAAACGATGCATATTATAAAATATTTGGAACCACAAATCGTAGTTTGTTTATAAAAATATAATAGGGCCCAGAAGAATGAAACAGGCTTAATGACCGATCGCTATGCCAACTACAACCTTACCACGATTAAAATAGTTTACACCGGCAAGGAGTAGCGAGAGTGTCCACTTACGCCGTATCACCTAAAAGCAGTGCCACATCTCAAAGGATGCCAGACACTCTTTAGTCCATACAGCCCCTCCAGAGGTTTAGGGGATCGAAGACCAAGGAAGTCGCTATGCTCCTCTCACTCTCAGGTCATCAAACAACATCTCATAGAAAAATCGAAAACACATATTTCATGCATCAATAATTTCTATAAAGTACATGCATAAAAGTTACTGACTGAGGCGAGTCCAAAATCCCCTACCTAGAATATCGTAGCTTTGCCATCACTAGCACAAAGCTTCACCAAGGTCAATTATACCTTGTAATTGTTCAATAACGATTAATAATCTGTAGGCCTCATCAACAGGCTAGGCCGGGCCGGAGCTTACTCCATTTTAAAATAGTAGCGGGCCGGGCCAGGCCGGGCTTTATTGTAAATTGAAGGATCCAAGCCCATCCATTTAATGCGGGCCTAACAGGCTTTTTCTGGCAGGGCCGGGCTAAGCCTTGCGGGGTTTTTTGGGGTGGGCCTTGCGGGCTTTATTTACAAATAAATCTTTAAATATAATATTTTTTATAAACTTATATTTATTTATCATACACTCCAAAGAGAAACCTCTATCAACTTAAATAAAATGGGAAAACCGACCGGTGGATGAGATTATAATAATAAATTATGAGTGTGGTAAAAAATTTAGCCAATTTCACCATATTTTCGAATCCGATCGAATTGGTCAACCGTCGTTACTTGTATGTTTTCTTGGTTGACCGATGGCATGACGATCGCGAAACGTGCTTATTTTTTCACATCATGTCTGTAAATATTCCATCGATGGATGTGCGTGGACATAAGATAAAAATTTCAATTTTAATTGCAAAGATGCTGGCCTATATTAATTTGCCTCCTAAAGTTGTATGACTTGTATATTGCATTTAAATTGTTGAGGTTCATTCTAAAGCAACCATGAAGTGGAAAATGAATTCGGAGAAATCAACCGCTCGATTGAGAGATTGTAATGTTTTATGGTGATTGTAAAAAATTCAGCTAATTTGATTCTCGTTTCGAATTCGATCAACTAGGTCAAATTTAGTTACTCTTATAAACCTATATCTATATATCATACACTCCAAAGAGCAACCCCTATCAATTCAAAGAAAATGGAAAAATGGACCGTTGGATGAGATTATTACAATAAATTATGAGTGTGGTAAAAAATTTAGTCAATTTCACCATATTTTCGAATCCGATCGAATTGGTCAACCGTCATCACTTGTATGTTTTCTTGGTTAACCGATGACATGACGACCGCGAAACGTGCTTATTTTTTCACATCACGTTTGTAAATATTAATTCCATCGATGGATGTGTGTGGACATGAGATAAAAAAAAATTAATTTTAATTACAAACACATTGGCCTATACCAATTTTCCTCCTAAAGTTGTATGACTTATTCATTACATTTAAATTGTTGAGGTTCATTCTAAAGCAACCATGAGGTGGAAAATGAATTCGGAGAAACCAACAGCTCGATGGTGAGATTGTAATGTTTTATGGTGGTTGTAGAAAATTCAGCCAATTTGGTTCTCGTTTCGAATTCGATCCACTAGGTCAAACTTAGTTATTCTTATAAACCTATATTTATATATCATACACTCCAAAGAGCAACCCCTATCAATTCAAAGAAAATGGAAAAACCGACCGTTTGATGAGTTTATTACAATAAATTATGAGTGTGGTAAAAAATTTAGCCAATTTCACCATATTTTCGAATCCGATCGAATTGGTCAACCGATATGTAGAATATATATAAGCACTAATGCACATATTCTATATATTAGTATAAGAACTTCCACACACACACACATATATATATATATATATATATATATATATAAACACACACACACACAAATATAAATCTCTGTGTGTTTGTGTGCAAACACACACAAATATCTATATACACACACACACACACACACACACACATATATATAATATTTTACGGGCTTTTACGGGCCGGGCCGGGTTTTTGCAGGCTTTTGGCGGGCTGGCCCACTACCTACCAAGGCGGGATTTTTAACCGGCAGGGCCGGCGGGCCTCCATCGGCCTACTTGATCCGCGGGCTTTTTGATGAGGCCTAATAATCTGTATGCCCAGATTTCTACTTGTAGCTTCTAATCACAAACAACTTGTAATCATTAATTGACTCAAAACTGCAGCCACTTAATGTGCAAGGTAATATGAGTTTTGACAATTTCTTTCTTTAATTTCCAACTATCAAACCACAACTGCAGCTTTGCAACTAATAATGCTAATCTCACTGTCCACAATTTGTTCCCAAACAAATATCACTTTTCCTCAATCACATTACTACTTTTCTTAAATTTAACTTAAATATAGGATTACATACAAACTCCCAACTTACCATGAATACTTCTTCCATTGCAATTGTTGTTCTTAGCCCACTGCGGTTCTGCATCCTTTATACATTTCGCCATCACTCCCGTTCTAAAACCACAAGACAAGTTTCAGAACCAAACTTAATTAACACAACGCAATAGAACCAATTTGAGTAATTCCTTACCTTCACCGTGGAGCTCAAAATGAACTTGGACAGCCCCTGTCCAATTATACAATTCGTCTTTAAAACCTCCAAGTTGAAATCCTATGCTATGAGCACAACCAAGGATCAGTACACAGCCAATTGAGATTAAGAATTGATCGAGAAATACTCAAACCCAATTACCAACTCTGGCAAGCTTCTCAATCTCTCTTCCTTTGCATGTCTACGTCTTGTTCCAATTCGAACAAAACCAGACTTTTCACTATCAAACTTCATGCACGGACTTTGTCGAACTCTTTGTTCTCCTACCTGACTGTGCTCCACCTCACCAATTCTCAATTTCAATGCAACCAAATCTCGCTGCTCGTTCTAGGACCAGAATTATCATCAAAATTGAATCAAAGAACTCTGGAACATTGTGCCGGAACAGTAGCCTCGGCATTAGCCGACGACACCCAAAACACCAATCCAACAAAACTCGATCAATTCCAAAATCCATTTGCACCAACATGTGAAGCACGAAGAGAAGAGCACGTTTCATACCTCATGCATCAACAACGGTGACCGGAGTCGCCGAAGTTTCAGCGGCTTCTCGACGTCGTTTTGTCGCCTTCCGTCGTCGAATGGACGATCCGTGACAAGGAGGACGTCAGCGTTGAGGAGACGAACAGAATGGGGCCGGTTCGCCGCTGTGTCGTGGCCGGACGATGGAGATGGAATCAGGTTGCCGGCGCGGATTTCTGGGTCGAGGAAACGGGTCTCGACGTTGAGAGTTCAAGAGTGATCTGGGGCGTTCGATCCATCTTCGGTTATTTATAGACAAATATTCATTTAAAATGCACGATCCAGATCACACGATGATTAATTTGGACGGCTGAGATCGCATCACTCTATTTAACTTTTCCATTAAATAATTTCTATAATCTTGAAACTTCGGAAAATCATAATAATTAGCTTAGGTGTCCGAAGAGTTCCCTGAAAATTCTCACCAACTTGTCGCGTTACATACTTTCTAGCATTGTCAAGTCCAATTGACGGAATAGGATGATCCGGGGAGTGAGCCCGTTGTTATATGATATGTGCTAGGAGTGTAGCATAAGCAACATTGCAAGTGGACAATGGCAGAACACGTAACCAGCGTGTTTGTTTGTCAACCAATATCATGAGATATTTAAACTTCCGCAAGTTAGTTGAACTAGTCCATAGAATCCCCATGGATTCTATGTAAGAACAGAATAAGTATGTTCATTTCCTTTGCATAGGATGGTCTCAGTCCTAATTTCTCTAAGAAACAAGCTTTCTAAACGAGCGAGAGGCTTTAGAAGCAACCAATGAGGATTTTGGTTAGGCCTGAGTGTCTAAAACGCTATTTGAAGCAAAGTTGGTGATTGCAACATCACCTAGGGCGCCATCACCATAATGGACGCCATCCATGGCATCGTGGATAGGGACTGTGCCAGGCCTAGGCTGGTGGTGGATGGCGGCGGTGCCAGAGGCAACAGCAGCGGTCACACTTAGTCCAGGAATCAACCTTTGATTCGTGCTTCGTTTCGCTCGAAAGAATGGATGTCCGTGTGAATTCTTAGTAGACGGATCATCATATCATGACTAGGATGACCTATCCTGTCATGACAAAGCCAATATGTGTCTAAATCCAAGTGATCTTCTCTCATAACTTTATTGGATTTAGTAGCTCGAATTAGTGACATCGAGTCCACTAGAGAGACACATAAACTTCTCTAAAATGCCCCTTTGTTCGCAATCGTTAGAGGTATTGTAAAGGAACTCATTTCCGTTCTCTACATGCGTTTTCGCATGGAATCCGTTGGCTATTCATAAGTGCGATTTGCCCTAAGAGCGTAGAGAGTTTCTATGACAGTAATCAATGTGCCATTTAGCAAGGAGAACTTGGGCTATTCCATGTCCGTGAATTAATACTGATGGCCTAGCCATCCTAGTCACAAAGTAATATGCTCAGAATCAAAATGGAGTCATAATGAAAAGAACTCGAAATTTTATTCATAAGCCAATGGAGTACATCATTGTCTCTTAACCATTAGGAGAATCTAATCCAAATGCTAGCTAATGCAAAACAAAGGTAGTCGTTTGACTTCTTTCGGTAACTCAAAAATAAATATGACCAGGTGAGTAGAGAGATGTCGGTGTAGCAAAGCTCGCTTAAGTATCACTTATCTCAAAAGATTCCTAGACATCATACTCATTTTGGATGAGTCTATGTGAAGAAAAACTAAACCAATTGCATTTACTACAAAGTATATGGCAATTGCCTATTACATCTCTTGGAAAAATAAAGACTTAAACAGAATTGGTGATCTATTGATCCCAGCCAGATTTGTAGTTTTCAACCCTTCACTCTATATCATCTTCTTGATCTTCTTGTTCCACATAGTGAGTTTCTCTTGCTTCACAATATGCTTTGTAGGTGGTGACAATTTCTTCACAAGCTCTACAAATGTGTGCCCAATGAACGGATACTCCACATCGAGAACACACATCTCTTTGCTCAGACTCCATTGATTGAGGCGCTTTGAAAGTGTCATTTAGATGGCTCTTAGTGTTGGTGGTACCACCAATGTGGCCAGAGGCGTTGCCTCTCTCTCTTTTTCCACATTGACCTCTTCGGTTCCGTGTTCGCCTATTTTGGCGGTTACCTTCCCAAGTAGAGCAATTATATGGTCTAGAACGTCCAGAAGTATCCCTAAGATTAGGGTTTCGCTCTTGGCACCCTCTCTTAGGGGCGCCACTATAATTGGATTCCAGAATATGCTCTATTTCCACGGATCTCGAATTATAGTTCTTCACAAGAATGTTATCATGCTTTTCAGCGACATTCATAGCTCCAATGAGCTCATGAAACCTTGTGATCCGTCCTACAGTAACATCGATTCGATAGTTCTTAGCAACCATCAATGCAGAGACGGGGAAGGTAGAGAGAGTCTTCTCAATCAACATTGCATCTGTGATCTCATTACCACAAAATTCCATTAAGGATTTAATGTGAACTACTTCCGAGTTGTAGTCAAGAACTGACTTGAAATCACAGAAGCGGAGGCTATGTCATCTCACTTCTAAGTCAGGAAGCAGGGAGTCACGGACGTTGCCAAATCTTTCTTCGAGTGAGATCCACAGCCTTCTGGGGTCTTCTTCACTCATACACTCATACTGGAGTGAATCATCCATATGACGAGTCATTAGGATGATGACTTTTGCCTTATTTACCTCTAAGGCTTCTCTATTTGCTTCCAAAGCTTGAGCTTGCTCAACTGTTACCACATCCTGGCTAGGCTTGAGAATCTTATCCAGGATTCCATCGACCTTGAGATGCTGACGGACATCACGAACCTGCCTGTGATATCCAGAGGCAGTTGTTCCCAATGGAGCAAAGTCCAATTTGTTCAGGTTACTCATCCTAAAATAGAACAAGAAAAAGAGTTAGTTTCGGAGCGGAAAAAGCTACCACGAAAACATATAAAATTTTTTAGCGTAATCGCTCCCAAGAAATTAGCAATTTCTGAGTGTAATCGCTTCCAAGAAATTCAATTCCAAGAGGCATTGGATTAGATCGAAACAATGATGTGTCAATCATAAATTCTCTACAAACTCTAAGTTAGGAGATCTCAACAAGCTCCAAGCTTGGATTGAGCACGAACCCCCACAGTTCGGCTTAATTAGGTTTCCCCTATGATGAAGAAATGGGGGTAGAAGAAGGGAGTTTGCAAGTCCCCGAGAAAAAGAAGAGAAATTGAATAAAAAATAAAAAAAACGGAACTTTTAATAAAAAAAATACCTTAAAATAGGTCGCTGGAAAATTTGGCCTGAAAAGTTGTCGGAAAACTAGCCAGAAAAGTTGCCGGTGGTGACCTGTCGCCGGAGCTGCTGACGTGGCACCGAATCTGCTGACGTGGGAGTGGCCTGCTTCTGGGCTACGTCACCGACTTGGGCCGCCTCCTTCTTTTCTTCTCTCTGGGCTGCTGAATTCTTCTGGGCTGCCTTTTTTTTTTCTTTTCTTTTATTCTCTCTGCTAGTTCAAGGTGCAGCAGCAGTCAAGTGGCCAGTTTACGTGCTTTTAGGCTGGTTCTTGGGAAAAAAATTTCAATTCCCGGATTCTGGGATTGAGGTGCTACGGCTAGAAAAAATTGGTAGCAATTGGAGGTCAGGAAGTTTGTGAACCAGTGGAATATTTGATGTGGATGGTTTGGAGATTCTGGTGGCCGGTTCGGTAGGTTGCCTGTCGGTTCTGGTTGTTCTGCCGTCTCCTGGGGTGGAGGTCTTCAAGGTGTGTGGTGGGGGCCGAAAGGTTTTCAAGGTTTTGTATTCGGATTTAGGGTTTTAGCTGTTTATTTCAGGGTTAGGACGTCGTACTGATAACGTGTTTAAGGAAAACTGAATTGAGAGAGAATTGAGTCGTGCTTTCATTTATAATATGGGCCTCTTTATATAGAGGAATACAAGGTATAGAATCAGAGTTGTATAAGGAAAGATAATCGTACAATTAATCGGATATCTATGAATATCTCCGAGAATATCTTTAATTCAAAACCCTATTACAACTAGGTCAAGTAACCTAGAGTTTGGGCCAGACACATATTCTGGATTTACTTGAACAATTTGATGAATTAATTTTTTTTTTTTAAGGGGAATGGATAAATTCCATTGATCAAAACATCGTACACGACCTCACTCGGTCAATCTTGAAGGATTCCCTGATCCTTCATATTACATCATAATGCTCAATTATTCAAAAGACTACAATTTAAAAGACAAAATGCAAGACTAAAGCCAAATACAGCAAATGAAAAACCATCCCACTCCTATGCAACCCTAGAATAAAAACCACTGTCTTGACAAGCATAATGCCTAAGATCCAATATATAGTATACGTTTCCGCTTCCAACACAGCAAAAAGCTTCAATCTAGGGCATTATAGAGGTGTTGAGGCTAGCCCACAACAAACCCGCCAAAGCCCATCCCAAGTCAGAGAGAGGAGGGAAAATGGCCCAAGACCCTAAAGCCCAGCCCATTCCCACTACCCTCACCCCTGCAACCTGAACTAGGAAGAGCCAGAACCCTAGCAAGGTTGTTGGAGCTGCTACTACCACAGTCTTAGTCCGACGCCTCCCTAATCGAGAAGCCATGGTGGTTATCCGCACACCCGTACCAAAATCTTAAATTTTTTACTTGTTACTGTTAGTAAAAGATGATTTTCACTCCGTGGATTTTGGTTTGATCGATTAAGGGACTAGGAGTTGACTTTTTCGTTAACCTGATAATTTAGAAACATCTCTTGTGGAAGTTGTTAAATATGGTAAATCGAGTCCATAGACACGTAGTTTGTTCAAATCGGAGTTTGGACGGAAAAGTTATGAGCGAAAAACCTAGGTTACTATGCCTACCTTTAGGGTTTTTTTGGAAAGTGGGAAGAGGAGAGAGAAATTGTTGGCAGCAAAAAATCAAGCTCGACCCCAGACCCCCTATTTTTTCACCGTTCGGACCCGGAATTTGATTTCAGGCGATTTTTTTGCCGTCTGACCACCACTGGACGGGCCACCGGTCACAAAAGAATCCCCTCTTCCTCCTTTTTCAATCCATGTAAGTATCTTGAGCTAGAAAGCTTTGAATTGAGCTAATTGAAGCCAAGTATGGCAATTCGGCGTTCGCCTAATTTTCTTGTGATCTCTGATTTCCGACTGTTTCCGGTTGGAAATCTTAGTGGGTCTTTATGCTTGAGAGGTGCTAATCACATTACTAACCATTTTGCAGCTCAATTTGGCCGAAGGAGGAAGAATTGAAGGTGAACAGTAGCTTCACCGGATTTCCTTTTTTTTGGGTCAATTTCCGGCCAATCAGTTTGGAATTGATTGTTAGCTGTGATGCCCCGGAAATTCGTATTTAATTTTTGAGGATTTTCCGGAGTTAAATTTATGGTTATTAGACGGTTTCGTGGCTCGTGGATGGAGCGGAAGTGTTTCGGACGAATTATTATTCAAAAAGTGTAGATTTAGGGGGGGATTCAAGGTTGACTTTTGGTATGTTGGGATTCTCTAAAAACTTCCTACACGAAAGTTGTAGAGCGGGTCAATACGAGTTCGTGGATATGTGGAACGCAGAAATCGGAGTTCGTATGAGAAAATTATGAGCGTTTGAAAATTTGTAAAGTTACTATATATAGGGGTTTCCCTTTCGGGAAAGTTACTGTTTTCATTTTGGTAAGTTTCCATTTCCTGAAACTCATAAACTTTCCGTTCTCTCTCCTGATTTTCGACTGACCCGACCCGGATCCGGGAGATCCGACTCGGCTTTTCCAGCGAGCTCCGGTGATCTCTGGCCGTGAAACTTGGCCAGCTTGTTCGTCTCCACCGTCCGCTCCTCCCTATGGTGTCCTCTAGCGGCGATTCCTGGCGGTGACCGCTCAGCAAAGCGGCGAACTTTGGGGTTTTTAGACCAGGCAGGAAATCCTTGCTCTGGCGACGGCACAGCTTCAAGCTTCCTTCTTTGGGTTCGTGGGAGGCTTCTGGATCTATCTATGGTGTTTGTTTGGATCGATTTACGTGGAAATCAGTTCAACTCGGATTGAGCAAAAATCCAAAGCTTGTGAGGTAGTTTTCGACCATTTATGCTTGTTTTCTGACTTCGAGCTAGTTATGAAAATTCACAAGCATGCTTAGATGAACAGCTTTGTTGTTGGGAGTTTTGTGAAATATTGAGTTTTGGCTCGCGGGGTGCGCCACAGCCTGTGGCGGCGTTCTGGTGGCTTTCCGGCCATGTAGAGAACTGTTTTTGGTACGAGCGTTTCGATATATAATTTGCTTGTTGATACGAGCGTTTCGATATATAATTTGCAAATTTTGGAGTTTGTATGGATTTGTTATGATTTTTACGGTTTCATACCGGTCGATTTATTCGATCCGTGAGGATTAGAGCTTCCGATCGACTTGTGGGTTGGTCATATCGATCGTGGAAGTATTCTGGAGACTTTGGGAGGTCTCGGATGTGGTTTTGCCTCGATTGGCGCCACTTTGGGGATTTTAGTTCAAAACAGGGGTTTCGGACTTAAATTGTTTGTGAATTGTTACTAAGTTGAAACCGTATGTGATTAGTTACTTGACGCAGTATCCTTGGACAGTTAAATTGTGGTTGGGCTACTTTGTTCTGTATTGAAGACGCAGCAGGAGTTTCTATGTGAGTAATCTCACAAGGTTCATTATGAACGGAATTACCATTATTGTTTTGGCTTTAATTATTTAACTGCAAACAATAGTTGGTATTAGTAGGCATTCCTGAGCGAATGACTACGTATATATATATATTTACGTGAAATATATATATTCTTGTGGATGATGTGTGATGAAGAATATGTATGATGGTGTTCATATTATTGTTGAAGGCGACTTTTCAGGAAACAATATTGTGGAAAAAGATGTTTTCTATTGTTTGAAAAGTAGTGAATTTGATGTTACATGTTTGAGTCAAGCGTGACTCATTTTAGATGTGTTAGTCTTTGTACCAAGGGTCACAGATGGTGAGCAGGAATTGGGAAAGCCGAAACAAGATGTTTGTAACGTTTCTAGGTCGGGTATGACCTACTTAATGTTTGACTTTAAGACCAGACAGGGTCTAAAGATCATATGTCACAGATGGTGACAGGTTGCAGATGATGATGACCAGACGGGGTCTGAAATCATATGTCACAGATGGTGACAGATCACAGATGGTGACAGGTCGCAGATGGTGACCAAGGTAGGAAATGGGTAATCACGTCCTTCGCAGGACGAGTGGTTACGATTTCAATCAGAGCTCTAGTCTGTCTGCCATTATAGCTTATGGGGGTAACGGTCGAGGTTGCTGGAGACTCATAAGTATGTAGTTTAAAGGAGAGTTCGGAGTGTATTCTTCCTTTATTGCCTAGATGAGACTTGAATTGCTTCTTGATGGTTAAGTTAGCAAATAGAACATTGTCACAGCGGTGATTTATGTTGTCCTTTCAGTGGAAAGGATATGGAGGGTTTTGAGGAATCATGGTTGCATGGTTTCCTCAAGCTGATGTGTGTGAGTTGTTGATTGATGTTCATGAGTTACTCATACGAGCTTTCATAAGCTTACCAGGTTTTGTTGTGTGGAAACCCGGTGCACCATTCTTTGGTGTAGGGGTAATCATGGCTAAAGCTGAGGTAGCTTATTGGCAGCAGAACGGGTAGGAAGCAAATTTTGTTGCCTTTGTCATTGTTATGACTTCCGCTATGTAGTAAGCTCTGATAAGCATTTACGTTTTATTTTGTGATGACAATTTAATTCGTAAGTTGTGTGTAATATGTGACTCTGTGGAGCAAGTCAATATTGGAATTGTGGTTTCAGGGCATCAATATGTACTTGGTTTAAAGGGAAGATGTCTCTATGTATTTTGTATTGATGGCTGAACGATCACGCATGTATAATTATGGGATTATATATCGATTTTTATTGTGTTAAAAATCAGGGGCGTGACATTAGTGCAATACAAAAGTTGTTGGGCTTGTTGTGGAGATCATTTGGGTGTAAGGGGTGTGGCCGGTTTTGGGTGTTGGTGCGGTG
Source organism: Rosa x damascena (assembly GCA_001662545.1). Taxonomy (NCBI): domain Eukaryota; kingdom Viridiplantae; phylum Streptophyta; class Magnoliopsida; order Rosales; family Rosaceae; genus Rosa; species Rosa x damascena. The sequence goes on from LYNE01002917.1 coordinate 21,861, forward strand.
GCGCGTGAAGCCCACGTGCCACCATTGATGGTGACGTGTGGACGCTCATCAGCCACTTAAAATGCTTTATTTTTAGCCTATAAATCATGCCTTGCGATTAGGAACCTTTAGCCATACCTCGGGTTAGGGAATTCAAAAATTAGATGTTGATCGGAAAGTGTTACTTTTGAAATTATTAGGTGTTTGTATTCATTGTTGTGGTTTGAAATCGATAGGTATCCTTATAGAATTAAAGGATGTTAAAAGAAAATTAAGGAATGTAAAGGAGGATTTGAAAATTGGTGAATCGTGGAGAATTATGGATTTCGAGTAATATAAATCTTAAATTGAAAAGGCCAGGTTTAAGGGAAATTATGAGTAAATTGAGTTGTTATTATTTCAAGGAAGTAATTGTCAATTTTAAATAGTTCCCCTATTATTATTTATACGCTGCCAATTTGTACATGACATATTGAGCCCTCGAGTGAGGAGGATCTTGGCAAACAGCAGGCATAGGCTATGTTTGGGGGGGCTTTTTAGCTCCCCTGCTTATATGCACAAGAGGACTATGCATTTGGTTAGATGACTTATGCTCAGCTTATTCGAAAAGCCACTGCAGATTCTCGCGAAAAGGAGAAGCTGCTTGACCCCAGCTTTCAGAAGCCAGAAGCCAGCAGCTACTGTAGCGGTACTTACTGTAGCTAAATGAATGTTTCAAAATGACAGATTCTATCCTCCCTTGGGAGAGGCAATTACGGATTTCCATCAAGCATTCGAGATGAGATCAGAGGCCGCACAACATTTTCATCTCTATCCCATCTCCACTCTCCCTCTGACGCCGTCGGGCTCTCATCACAGACGCCGCCTCACTCTCCCTCTGACCCCGCCTCCCTCTCCCTCTGACGCCGCCTCAGCCTCTCATGACGAAAACCCCCAGCACAGAGCAATCGAGCCAAACACCATCACATCATGACCTGAACCCACATCCTCCCCCAATTTCAGGGAAGCCAACTTTTCTTCATCCTCTCTTTACTACAGAACGCATCCTGGTGAGGAAGTCGCTCGATTGATATCTAGATGCTGCATCAGTCTCTCGATCTCCCTCTGATCACAGACGCCGTTTAAACCAGAAATTGACCCCAATTGACCCAAACTCATTTCCAAGAACTCACTGCCGAGACTGGAATGGTGACGAACGGATGATCTTCACGGCAGCAACTCAACCAGCTTCTTGGTTGTTGGCCTGTAGGTGCAGCTGAGCAAGAAACAAAGCCCAAAAAGGCCGATGAAGTAGTCGGCGTCGGTGACGGCATCGAAGCCGAGAGGAACCCAGAAACAAAATTGTCAAAACTCGATCAAATTCAAAATCTAATTGTACAGGCTTGCAGAGTATGACGAGGAGATGAGATTTCATACCAAATGTAGCCCAGAAGGTGGCCGGAGTCGCGGGAACTCGCGGAAATCGCCGAAGAAGTCTCGGAGCTTCCAGTCGTCGATTCTTCATTCACCATTGATGCATGTACGATCCGAGACCGCAGGGACGTAGGCGACAGCGATACGAGGCTATTTCCGGTGGTCCGCCGAGGAGAGGTGGCCGGAGGAGCGATTTTCGGTCGGGTCACGTGATCGGGTCGCGGGTTGCAATTCGGGTCAGAGAACTATGGTTCTCTCTCGAGTCTCCTGATCGTTCTAACGTGGTCCAGCAGTTATATAGGCCTCTTCTACTTAATATCTGACGGTTGTGATGAATCTGTGGAATTATGGATGGCTAGGATTGCACCATAGTAATTTCTTTTCCTCTAAATGATTTTCTAAAATCCCACAACTTCAGAAATTTGCTATAATAGCTGAAGAATACGTAGGTGCGTAATAACATGAACATTTGAATATGTTATGATATTTTTTGTGGTTACTTGATGCGAACCAGAAACCAATTGTTATTAGTGTTACTAATATATTTGTATAAGTTATTTTAAAAATTGTCCAATACTAATCATATAGTCACCATGATTTATAAAAATTGAAAGTTAACAAAAATTAATAAGGACATAATAAAGATTAAAAATAATAACAAGAGCATTTGAACAACATTGTTTTGTATACAATTAAGGCAAAATAATCTCTCATGTCTAATTTGGTCATTCCACAAACAAAAAGCACAAGCCAGTTTGATTTACCAAACACTTTGCCACTGCTTCTGCCACTGACAGCTCTTATAAAAAGCCAGTTTACCAAACACTCAGCAGCTTTGCTTTTCAGCCACTTATTCTCATAAATAAGCAGAAGCCAGCTTTTCTGAAAAGTCCAGCCCTACCAAACATAGCCATAGTTGCGAGGCTTATCTGTGAGTAGACTTTGTTTTAATTAAATATTGCATGCAGTATTAAATTTCAAATTTGAAATTATTTTGAGATTTAAATTATTTGAGTAAATATGACTTCACCGTTTTCGAAAGGAAGGAGTTTTGAAAAACGTGACTTGATAAGGAGGCTATCATTGTCACATTCATGCATTACCTAGTCGGTCATACCCTCCAGATGGTATGAGATAGTTTGTCGGCAGTACCCTCTAACTGTTTATGGTTAGTCGGTAGTACCCTCTATCTGTCTATGGTTAGTTGGCAGTATCCTCTAACCACCGCATCCTAGATCTCAGTCGGCAATACCCTTCGATGCGTCATCTGGTTGGGAGTACCCTCCAGATGGCATGAGATGACTAGTCGGCAGTACCCTCTAGTCATCGAACGTTTTACATTGAAGGTTGATCTTTAAAAAGGCGGTTTGGAATGATTATTTATTTTGTGTTGCATGCCGGATTTTAAGAAGAAGAAAATGGGAAAGCATTCATTTATTTTAATCGTCTTAGGTAAATTATTTTATTTTCGTCCACTCGCTCTAACGGTTTTCAATGCTTTTCCCTGGGCCCTTTGGTTTTCAACTGCCCAGATTTCAGATTGCTGAGGTCGTGCGTTCAGGAATTTGAAGCTTAGGATCCACCGCTTCTGTTTTGACTGTAGGTTATTACTTAACCTACCTATGTAAGATATCAGCTTAATTTTCGTAGAATTGCTTGGATAACCAACTTAAGCTGAAGGACTGCTTCATATTTGAGAATTTAGCTGTTATGATTGTGCTTAGATAAATTACTATACGGAATATAAATTATACCTGAAATGTAAATATTTGGAATGTATAAATGTCACTACTAGAGAAAACCCATTCTGGGACAAAATCAGTTTGTCTCCAAAAGCTGAGAGTTTGTCCCCCAAAAAAATTAGAGACGGAACCATTTTGTGGCTAAAGTCGTTTCCTAATCCTCGTCCCTAATTATTAAAGGCAACGACTGATAAATTCCGTCTCCCATTGCATTTGGAGGAAAAATTAAAATCGTCCCTTATTCTATGAAGTTTTGTCCCCCAATTTTTGAGATTGGCGGGAAAATTAACTATAAATAGAGCCAATTGGAGGAATAGGGGACAAAAATCAGTCCGTCTCCTTTTATTTTAAAATTTTAAATCATTTTAGTTTTTAATAAATTATTGAATGACAATAGACAACAAATTTAGTTTGTCGCCTATTAGATAATTTTTTTTTTTAACAAAAAATTCAATATTTTTTTTTACATTTTTGTTATGGATAATCTAGTGATCAAAAAGACAATAATATCAATCTTTTTTCAACATAAACAAACTAAACACTTTCATAAATATGCTTTATAATTCTTCAGCTAAAAATAAATTTTGCAAGTAAGAACATCCATGTGTTAAAATAAGATAAACAACGTCCTAATAGGCTAATGGTAGTTAACTTAAGAAAATCTAACAAGCTTAATGCATATTTTTTCTGATCTTCAACATCCATTTCTTGGTCGTTCTCAACAGTACCATCATCATAAGGAGAAGACATATTTGCTCTTGCGTAAGCTGCAAACTTGGCTTCGAGTTCCTCTATCTTCAATGCCATCTTCCCCATTGTGCTCAACAACCAACTTCTATGTTCTGTTCATGATCCATCCAAATTGAAATTCTCTTTTTCATTGTATTGACAACAGCACGAGTTCCAACCCCTTGTAATGCCATGAGTTTTCTCGACCTATGAAGAAGCCACATCTTGACATACTTTGCTTAAGAGAAACAAGTACAATAAATTCATTTTAGGTATGTTTCTATCGAAACAGTGCATCTATAAAATTTCAAGTAAACCATCGATCATATATGACTTACACATTGGGTGTTCTGCCCTAGTTGCATGATCTGATTGTAGAGAAGGTTGTTGGTATGATAGTGGCTAAACACGTCGTTGTGGCAGAGTTCATGGTTGTGGCTGACTTGCCATTGATACCTTCCTCATCCTGTCATTGACTGATGCCATGGTCGGTTACAACATCCTAATAACCAAAACATTAAAAAAAAAAAAATAATGTAGTAAGTATCAATAAGTATTTCAATACTAATGTCTTTTTTTTCCTTAAAAAAAAAAAATATAACATACACATGCTCCACTGAATAAGAAGATGAGAATAAAACATACATATCGAAACAGAAAACAAAAGTTTCATATTCAGGAGACAAGCCTTCCTCTTGCTTAATTAGCCAGTAGAATCTACACGCCATTAGTGCAGATGACTATATAATTATTTTGATAGAGAATTACTGTAAGCCAAACGTACTCGATGACAAAACTATAACTCATCAAAAGATTAGCATATGTAATAGCTCATCATCCCATTAATGTAAGAGTAACAAACACATCTAGCTTCCAGAC
>LYNE01002918.1:12083-38108 GCA_001662545.1 Rosa x damascena
CGGAAGCAATCAACCAAAGCACCATGTGTCTCCAGAAAGTCCATCCCCAGAATTACATCAAACTCAGCAAGATCTAGAGGAATTAGGTTGGCCTCCAGGCAAAAACCGTCAACCATTACACCACAACCATTAAAAACCAAATCTATCTTAAGTGCTTCTCCCGCAGGTAAATAAACATACCACTCGCCAATAAGGAGTGATGATGACACATTTGCAAAACAGGCAAATCTACTTGACATGAAAGAGTGCGTCACACCATGATCAATTAAGGTTAAAGCAGGTTGATTAAAGATAAACAACGTACCAACAATGACCTTCGGTGAATCATGGCCCTCCTGCTGCGTCATGGCGTGCAGTCTAGCATGTGTCACAGGACGACCTTGCTGAGCCCTGCCCTGCTGAGAACTAGCTCGGCCTACCGAGCTGGTGCGGGCACCGCTAGTCGATCCGCCAGCAGAGGACTGACCAACAGTCTGAGTGGGGGTAAATCTGGCTCCCTGAGCCAAAAGAGGGCAGTCTCTCCTGAAGTGGTCCTGCTGACCACACATAAAACATCCCACTGTCTGGTACTACCCAAACTGAGCTGACTGGCTAGACGAAGCCCCACTCGAGCTACCATGATAACTCTTCGACCTCTCGAGCTGTCCAGACTGCTGTCCACTAAACTGACCCCGAGAGAATCTCCTGCCACGTCCTCTGAACCTAGTACGGGACCTCGAACTGGAACCACTGCTCTTCCCACTACCAACTGAAGAACCAGAACCGGAGGTAGAAGTAGCCCTCTTAGATGGACCCTGGCTAGGGCCTCCAGGATCCCTAGGGTGAAATCCAGCAGGTGAGTCCGACTCAATGTCCATGGCATAAGATACTGCCTCAGCAAAACTCTGGTACGGTGTGCCTAACATCTTATCCTTAAACTTTCCTCCAAGTCCCAAAACAAATCTACGAATCTTGTTTTTCTCAGTGCGAACCAAATCCGGCACATGGTGGGCCAAGGAGAGAAACTCCTGCACAAACTCCAACACTGACTGATCATCTCTCTTCACCAAGCCCAAGAACTGATCATGCATCCGATTAAGGTGGGCATCACTAAAGTACCGTCCATAGAAATGGGTCTTGAACACATCCCATGTCATCGGCCCAACATTTGCAGGGTCATTGACAACACCAGTCCACCAATGCCAGGCGTTATCCTCAAGGAACTGTACTGCCAAAGTCACTTTCCTGTCCTCTGGAAGGTCCATCTGGGAGAAAACTCTCTCCATCCTGTCAATCCACCACTGAGGCTCTACAGGTGAGGCGGCAGAAGAAAAAGTCTGGGCCCCATGCCTCCTAGCACGCTCCACAGTATAGTCGGTACGTGACCCGGGGAGCGCTGCTGCAATCTGCCGGAAGAACTGCCCAAAAGTATCCGCAAACCTCCTAGGTATCTGCTCATCATCCTCAATAGGAGGAGTTTCCCTACGTGCTCGGCGATTTCGAGCCATAGTACCAGAAGAAAGAGTATTTGAAAAGTTCAAGGATCAGTACAACAAGGTATCTACTTTACATGCATAATAACACACTAATACCGAAGAGCACACGATGGGGATCCGCCGCGGTCGGGCCATCACTCGGGAGGTACTAGGCGTCATTAAGCATATAAAGTAGCAAGAAAGTAAGGAAGTCTACAGAATCTAGAAACCTAGTGCTCTGATACCAACTGACAAGACCCGCCCCGAATCCCACCCTGGAATCCGAAGTGGCCCTGCGGGACCCACCTTTAAAGGAGATTTACCAAAAATTTCGGCATAACCTCCCTTAAAAATGGATAACCCAAAATCCTGCGGAAAACAAAATTCACTTCTAATAGTCCAACCACAACTCCTGGAGCCACCCTGCTCCCACATTCAACCAATCCATCCCAAAGCTAATAACATCATACATAATCTCCGAAAGGTACAAGTTACTACAATCACCAAAGTTAGGTCATAGACCTCAAATATAATTCATACAAGTGTGGGTCACATATCCCTTAGTAATCAGAGCATTCTAGGAATATAAGTTTAACATATAGTACAGTAGGTTAAATAAATAACCTACAAAATATGATGACGGAAGCGGATGCGGTCACTATGGCTCACTTCAGAACGCTGAGCAGCAACACTGAAAACTGGGCATTTGAAGCCGAATGGCCCAGGGGAAAGTACGTAAAAACGTTAGCATGAGTGGACAAAAAAATAAAAGATTTTTTAAACCAAATGGATTTTATACTTTCCCATATTTATTTCTTTAAAATTCCCAATGCATGCAATGATTAACAAAAATAAAATAAAAGGAGTTCCGCTCCAGAAAGCCGACTAGCCCCACTAGTCACAAACGAATAAAAGAAAAGGTTGAAACTCCGATACTCAAAGAAATAGAACCAGCCCCGCTGGCTAAAATAAATTGGACTAGCCCCGCTAGTCGAAAATAGTATAAAGAGTAGGGGAAGACGATAGCCATACGAATGAGCCACCCAGGCTAAAGTACTCCCATTACTCCCGTAATATACCCTTACGCCACTAAGTGTAGCGATAGGATACTGGGCTTCAGAATTACTGTCACAGAGACAGTAATTAGCGCCACAAAGGCGGAGGGCTTCGGTGATCCCATCACCTTGCCACAAAGGCGGAAGATCAATGCTAGCAATGATAAGTCACCCAAAGTATGGCAAAAGAAAATCCGAAAATTGTATAAATCCATAAAACTTGCCCAATTCTCGTAAATGAATTTCCCACGACGTGTCCCACACGCCAAGATAATCTCATCATCAAAATAAATAGGATATAAATAAGTATAAAGATTAACTTCATCGAATCTCATAGAAATCTCAAATTGCCGAACATAAGTATAATATAAATAGTATAAATGCGGAAATCACATCGGAAATAAATAAATAAAAGAAGATAAGCGTAATCCAATGACGTGATAAATAATTTATAACTTCGGAACTGTTTAAATAAATGCATGCATCATTCTTTGAAAAATAAAAGTCCACTCACTATATATGCTCAATCCTGACGTCGCTCGGTATTTTCCTCGTACGAAGATTCCTCTCGTCCTGTACGAATAGCACTCGTAAAAATACATTTATAGAACGACAATTAACTTTATGATAATTAGAAATTGAAATTCATAACGTCCCCCCTTCAAATCCAACTCCTTAATTCACAATAAATCCATCCTCAAAATTCCATCAATATCCATTCATCGATATATAAATTCTAAAGTGAATTCGAACGAATTTCGGCGATCGAATACACCTAAATCGTTAATTATTCGTTTATACACAATTTGTAATCCCTCCAATCTCCACCAAACTTCATGTATAAACTACTACAATCGTTAAGGGATTTATGGAGCCAAAACAGAGAATAAATTGCCGCTCCACACGCCTCCACGGGCCACCCAGAGTGGCCGCGCGTGGGTCCCACGCGCCACCGGCCAACCACCACCAATGGCCACCAAATTTTGGCAGCACTACCTACTCAACATGAGAAGCAAGACCTTAGGGAAAATAATCTCCAGAAAAAACCTGACCTTCGACACCGGTCTAGTGACCGGAGAAGGCCGGAATCGCCGGAAACCGGCAAAAAATAGCAAACTGCACCCCTTACCTTCCCGGTGCGAAATCAAGCTTCTCCGGCCAAATCTTCGCAAAATACCACCGCCAACGTGTCAAGGGGGAGGAGGCGAGCTCGGGGATAGCCGGATTCCGTCGTGGGTCGGCCGGAGGAGGGAGAAATCGATGGTGAATCAGTTCGGGCCGAAAGGGGAAGGGGTCAGGGGAGAAGAGAGAGGGAGAGTTACCGGGTTTCCGAAAATGGAAACCTACAGTGGTAACTTTCCATATTTATATTTTTGTTACCATGAACAGTAACTTTCACATTTTAAGCTATAACTTTCACATACGAATTCCGATTTTTACGTACCACATATGCACGCGCTCGGTTTAACGTTCTCTACAACTTTCATGAAGGAAGTTTTCTCAAATTATTAACTCATAAAAAGTCAATTTTTAACCACCCCCCTAAACGTTAAAATTATAGCCATGAACGGTAACCACAAAGAATTTCTTGTAACTCGGTAAAAAGGTATATCAGATGTGGGGTGTAACAGTAGCGCAATGGAAGTGTAGTGGCCCCATAACCTACTTGATTATGAACTTATAGGTTCGTTCGAGGTTGACCTTTGTATGTTTGACAACTATGGGACCTTTATGCGAATGACCTTAGATTATTAATTTAAGCACAAACGAACAAAGAAGGAAGTGTTGTCTTGTGGTAGCTAAGGATGTTATTTGTTTTGGAATTGTCGATTAGCAATGACCATATGCGAATGGGTTGTATCTTCACTAAGCAACTTTTATGAGAAAGTATGAATGCTATAATTTTTAACAGGGTGGTTTGTGACGTCAATACCATGTGTTATTTGAGCTAACCATTGAAATGAATCTTCTTTACACCAGTATTCATGTACTTGCGAGTTTATGGCGTTACATGGTTCAACAAGACAAGTGATTCAACTCTGGACGTTGATAATTTTGGATTATAAGCATGTCTTCATTGCTTTTGTAGTGGGGATCTACATTGCTTCTGTTAGTTGTTGATTTGAGGTTGTGAAAAAGAAAGCTAAATCTAAGGAGCAGTTGATAAGTTTTGAGATTGTGATATTTTGAATCAATTGGTGTGCCTTATCTTTTCTAACCGGCATGAAATTTCGAGGGCGAAATTTGTATAAGGAGGGGAGATTGTTACGTCCCGTACCTCAATTTCTCAGTTTATTAGTCATTTGGGCGGTAAACGACAATTACTTTCACTTTTTACTTTGTTTCGATACTTTTAGTGGCCCTAAAAGTTGATTTTTTGTTCGGGTCAAAATTTGAGAAATTGTTCTTCATGAAAGTTGTAGAAGACATTAAACCGAGCACGTGCATATGTGGTACGTAAAAATTGGAGTTCGTATGCGAAAGTTATAAGCGAAATACTAAAGTTATTGTTCATGTGGTAAGTTTCTATAAGGACTAATTATTGTTTAGTCCTTGAACTTTTGCCCTAAAAGCACTTCAGTCGCTGGCCTTTTAATTTCACACGTTTAGTCCTTGTACTTCAAAATTTCAAACCAATAGGTCCTTGCCGTGACTTTCCGTCCAAAAATTCCGTTAAAGCACTGACGTAGCAGCTTCTCTACGATAAAATGACTATTATACCCTCACATCATTTTTTTTAATTTAATTTTTTTTCCTTTTGTTTATCTCTTCTTCTTTTTCTTTTTTTTTTGGGAAATTGACAAATTTCTCTCTCTTCTTCCCGATCTTCACCAAGGGCCTCTCTCTCTCTCTCACACACACACACTGTTCTCTACAACCAAAATTACCCCGAGTTGGGTTCCTCTTCTGCGGCGCCATCACCTTTGCTCAGCCCTCGGCGGTGCTCGCCCTTCCTTGGCCCGAGCCTCGTGGCCAGCTCTCTTTCTCTCTCTATCTCTCTGTCTCTCTCTCTCCAAATCCCCAAATTTGGAAAACTCAAAACCTCCTCTCCTTGCTTCTGCAAAATCAAGCTCACCAACTTCCCCCATCAGTTCTCCGCCGTCCCTCTCATCATCGACCACAACGCTGTCGCCGCCGCTCAGACCAGCACAACCCACGACGTCGCCCGCTCCCACTCCCTCAACTTCTGCTTCAACCTCACCAAACCCCAAATCAGAAACCCTAGCCTCCAAGCGCCCCAGCCTCTCCATCTCGATCTACAAATCGAAGTAGCTGATGTCACCGTGGGAATCGGAGGCGGCATCTGAGAAGAAGTCGCCGTCGGAGGTGCGTGAATCGATGGGATCGACGAAGGGGTTGAAGTTGTGATGGGTGCACCAGTGGGTGAGTCAGGGTGGGTTGGGTTGGTTTGGTGGCTCTAGGTCTCTAGGTAGGTGAGGGGACTGTGGTGATTGAGTAGAGGAGAGAAGGGTTTGGTAAGAGATTCTGGCGCGGCAGCATGGTGACGAGTGATGGAGGAAGAGAGAGAGGAGGAAGAGGAGGAAGAAGGTGCTATAATGTCGACCGTAAAGATAAAAAAAAGAAAGAAAGAATAAATTAAGGAAAAAACAAAAACAGAAAAAAGAGAGAAAAGAATTAATTAATTAATTTTAAAAAATGATGTGAGGGTATAATAGTCATTTTATCGCAGAGAAGCTGCCACATCAGCGCTTTAACGGAATTTTTGGATTGAAAGTCACGACAAGGACCTATTGGTTTGAAATTTTGAAGTACAAGGACTAAACGTGGGAAATTAAAAGGCCAGGGACTGAAGTGTTTTTAGGGCAAAAGTTCAAGGACTAAACAATATTTAGTCCTTTCTATAAATAGCCAAGTTACTGTGGTAAGTTTCCATTTTTGGAAACCTACCGGCTTTCTCTCTCCTCTCCCCGACTTTTCCCTCTTCCCTTTCGGGTTCTCTTTCCTCCCTTCGATTCCACGCCTTCCGGCCACCAACAGGCGTGCAGCCGGCCACCACAAGAGCGCCTCCTTCCTGCCTGCACCCTAGTGGCCTTGGATTGTGACGATTTGGCCGAAAACCTCGGATCGAAGCAAAGTTCTTCACAACTGCAGTTTGGAGTTTTCGTCTATTTCTGGCGATTCCGGCCATCTCCAGCCACCAAACCGGCGTCGAAGGTTCGGTTTTTGCCAATGATCATTTCCCCTAAGGTCTTTCATTTCAATTTGCAGTGCGGAGGTTGAATTAACGATTGCAATTTCTAGGGTTCTTGGGTTTTTCTGGAAAAATTTCACTGGCCGATTTCGTGCACTTAAAGGTAAAATTGGAATGTGTTGTAGTTGGGAAAAAGGATGGACGTGTTGAGTAGTTGTTGCTGTCAAAATTTGGTGGCCATCGGAGGTGGTGGCCGCCGACGCGTGGGCCCACTCGCCGGCATTGTGGGTGGCGCGTGGAGGTCTTTAGGGCAAGTTTTTGGCTTCTGTTTTTAGCTAGTTAAATCCTATTTTTGATCTAGAGCTTATATATGTGAAGTTTGGTGGAAATTGAAGGAGTTTTGTATCAATTGTGTAATTCCGAAGTTTGGGATGTCGATCATTGAATTCTGAGAATCCGACCGTCGGATTTCTCTCGATTCTGCCCTAGAACCTTCAAACTAATGAGTTGGTATTAGGGGTGAAGTTGGATTAAATGGGGAAAGAAATAATTGGAAGTTGATTTCAGAGGATAAAATATTAGAATCGTGTTTAAATTGTCGAATTGTTGCTTACGGAATATAATTGTGCACAGGGAGACGTACCGAGCTTTTGCTCGATGAAGGAACTCGCATACGTAATCATTGGAATAGTACTGTGTGTGGACTTTTAATTTTAAATTGATGCATGCAAATTAATTATCGAGCATTTTATTTTGGTTTGGTTTATTAATTGATTTATTGGTTTGAACTTTTGAATTAAGATTCTTTATGCTCGATTTGAAAATTTTGATTTATGTGATATTTACCTTATTATTATTCCGTGGTAATTTCTTGAAAATTTTATTATAATTAATTATCAATTCTTGAGATTTCAAGAGAGATTCGGAATTGGTTTTGGAATATAAGATTATTATTTTGGAAATATGTTTTACGTGATTTTGTTGACGATTTATTTTACCAAGATGATTTCCAGATTACATATTATATTTAGTAGCCAATTTTGAGATATTCTGGAATATTTTTGGAAATGGGTTTTTCCGCAGGAATTTGTGCTCGTACTAATTTTCGGGTTTGGGTTACGGATTTCAGAATATTTTGGCCTGCGGGGCCATGTCATTGGAATGGTTATTTTTCTTGTGAGAGATTGGGGAAGTCTTTTGAATTTTTCGGGATTTTTTTTGAATGTTTTCTTCACCATACCAGGGTCCAATTACTAGTTCTCCTCCTCACTTACTTTGTGTTTGTGAGTGGCAGTTGAGGTAGTTTATTCTCCTCCTCACGTGAGTGGCAGTCGAGGTTATTAGTTCTCCTCCTCACACAATCTATGTGTGGGTGGCAGTCGAGGTTAGGGGTTCCTTTACCCGTATGGGGACATCTCTTCCCCATATCCCTTGTTGTTACTTAACTAGCGGGGTTAGTCCGATTATTTTAGCCAGCAGGGACTGGTATGTTTTCACGAGACTCCGAGTTTTAAAGACATACGTTTTATAAACGTTGCATGCATCGAAGTTTTATGAATTTAAATCCGTGGGAAAGTAATACAACTTCTTTTCTTTTAAATTATTTATTTAGTTGTATATTTTTGTCCACTCACGCTGACATGTTTTTCAATTACTTTCCCCTAGGCCCTTCGGTTTGAAATGCCCAGTTTGCAGGCGAAATTAGTTGAGGTCGGGCGTACATGGAGTTGAGGCATAGTCAATAGCAGGGCTTCCACATTTCCTTTGAATTAGGTTTTCCTTGTTTACCCTTTTTATTAGATTTGCTCTGACTACCTGTGAGATTAATGTTATTCAAGTCGCCTTTGTGTTTTGTGAATTGGACGATCTTGTGTATTGGGGAGCAGGGTGGCTCCAGGAGAATAAGGATGAGTGATTTAGAAGTGTAAATGTTTCCTACAGGTTTTGGGTAGCCTACTTTTAGGGGAAGTTCCGCTAAATTTTTGGTAGAATTTCTTCTAAGGTGGGCCCCGCAGGGCCACTTCGGATTTCAGGGTGAAATCTGGGGTGGGTCATGTCACATAATCCTTCAGCATCTACTTCATCCAAAGCATCTGAGTACAACAGCTGCCAGCAGCTACATATTCAGCCTCAGTAGTAGACAATGAAATGCAGTTTTGTTTCTTACTGTGCCAGGCAACAAGGTTGTTTCCGACAAAGAAACAGCCGCCAGAAGTGCTCTTTCTATCCTTGAAATTTCCTCCTCAGTCAGCATCCGAGGTATAGAAGATACCATGTTAGTATCAAAGGTATAGAAGATACCACAATTGACTGTACCTGAGATGTATCAGATGATCCTTTTGACAGTGCCCAAGTGTGATTCTTTGGGATTTTCCTGGAAACGAGCACACACTCCCACACTATAGGAGATATCGGGTCTACTTGCTGTAAGATACCATAAGCTCCCAATCATGCTTCAAAAAAGCGTGAAATCAACGATTTTTCCATCTTGATGGTCACTCAACTTTGTAGTGGTGCTCATAGGATTGTTCACTACTTTCTTCAAGTCAAGACCAAATTTCTTAACAAGGTTCTCAGCATACTTGGTTTGGGAAAGAAACAAACCTGTATCAAGTTGCTTTACTTTCCATGACAGATTGGAATTCCTTGACAAGGTATTTAGATGTGGAGCCAAAAACAATATCATCAACATACACTTGGGCAATGATAATGTCATGTTTTTCTTGTTTTACAAGTAAGGTTTTGTCAATGGACCCTCTAGTATAACCTTTTCCCACAAGGTGAGCAGAAAGCCTTTCATACCAGGCTCGAGGAGCCTACTTGAGACCATACAGGGCTTTCTTAAGACGATAGACATGATTCAGATTATGTGGGTCTTTGAATCCTGGAGGTTGTTCCACTTAGACCTCTTCCTGCAGAACCCCATTCAGAAAGGCAGTTTTGACATCCATTTGAAACAGTTTGAATCTGAGATGACATGCAACAGACAAGAGTAGTCTCACAGATTCTAATCTAGCAATAGGAGCAAAAGTTTCATCAAAGTCAATACCTTCAACCTGAGAATACCCCTGAGCTACTAGCCTAGCTTTGTTTCTAATCACATTCCCTTTTTCATCACTTTTGTTTCTAAAAATCCACTTCGTTCCTATGACATTACAATTACTAGGTCGAGGTACCAAGTACCATACATCATTCCTAGTGAATTGATTCAGCTCTTCCTGCATAGCACTAATCCAGTGATCATCTACTAAATTAAGCTTCTTTAATATTTTTTGGTTTTACTAAGGACACAAAACCAAAGTGGGATATAACATTCATGCTCAGCAGATTTTCAGTGATAAAACACAGTAATGCATTTCCTTGACTTACCTCATCCTGACTTACCTGTGCTGCAGCTTATCGTCTTGTAATCAGTCCATTTGTTATGTTGCCAATGATGTCCTGACTGGAGTGATCCTTTTGAACTTGCTTGAATCCTCTTCTTATGGTTGGACCTGGTTCGAAAATGCTATCAGTGATCTCCTCTTCATTAGTTTGATCCTCATTTCTTGATGCTGGTGTGATTGAAGTTGAGGTGGACGAAGTATCTGCAAATGTTTCTTCCTGTTTCATACATTGATCATCAATAGAGACATTTAAGGATTCCATAACAACTCGAGTTTGTTTGTTATAGACTCTATAGGCCTTACTATTCATAGAATATCCCAAGAAAACACCATCATCACTTCTAGCATCAAACTTACCAAGGTGCTCTCTATCTCGTAAAATATAACAGGGACTTCCAAACACATGTAAGTGTCCAACATTTGGCTTCTTACCTTTCCACAGCTCATAAGCTGTTTGATCAGTACCTGGTCTGAAGAAGACTCTATTTATTGTATAACATGCAGTGCTTATAGCTTCATCCCAAAAGTTTGTGCTTAAACCTGCAGCTTGTAACATAACTCGAGCCATGTCCAGCAATACCCTATTTTTTTTTTCACAATGCCATTCTGTTGTGGAGTGATTGGAGCTGAACTCATGTGACACACCAAGCTCATGAAAATAGTTAGAAAAGGCAGCATTTTTAAATTCAGTACCATTATCTGACCTTACTCTAACAATGTTGGTATTGTATGACTGCTCTTCAATGATCAATTTTTTACTCTAGTTTTTAAAAGACTCAAATGTTTCAGTCTTATCTTTTAAGAAATTGACCCATGTATATCTTGAGAAATCATCCACAACTACTAGCATATAGCTCTTACCTCCAATACTTTCAGATTGAGCTGGTCCCATGAGATCCATGTGTAACAGTTCCAATACCTTTGTGGTTGTTGCAGAATTCATCACCTTGTGAGGTGCTTTGGTTTGCTTTCCAATCTTGCAATCCCCACATATCTTGTCGGTTTTTGCCCTTTAAATTGGGCAGACCTCTGACACATTGCTTGGAAGATTACTTTAGCAAGTCCTGATAGTTTACATGTCCCATCCTTCTGTGCCAAAGTTCAAAGGTTTCCTCTGTGGATCTTACAGACAGACAGGACTGCAAGCTAAAAGATTCATTAGCTCGAATATGATAACAGTTATTAAAAGATCTCTTACCTCCCATGATACTTTCTCCTTTCTGATTTAAGACCAAACATCTCTGTTTTTTAAACCACACATCTTCATAGTCATCAGCCAAATGGCTAACACTAATTAGATTAGCAGTTAAGCCATCAACAAATAACACACTTTTGAGATTAGGTATACCTGGTGTGTTAACAATGCCTTGAGCGAGTATATTTTCTTTCCTCCCATCTCCAAAGGTGACTGACCCAGTTGTGTTTTCATCCTCAAAGGAAGCAAACCAGGTTTTGTCTCCAGTCATATGTCTAGATCAGCCACTGTCAACATACCAAAAATCTGGTCGCTTGTCTGCTAAGGCAGTCAAAGCTACCAAGCAAGTTGCCTCAATGTGAATATTTTGTTAAGCTGTACTTGCACAAGCAAAAAGACATGTAGCATCAAAATCATTAGCATAAGCCAGAAGACATCTACTTTCATTTTTCTTGGTCCAGACATCTTTTCTTCTTTCAGTTTGAAAATATTTCTTAGAGAACATTTCAGCTAGTTTGTTAATGAGTTCCTTTTGTTCTTTAAGTTCACACTTTAGGGATTCAACAGTACACTTTTCTTGATCCAACTGTGAGTTTGACAATCTTTTATTACATCTAGGTCTGATATGGCCTATCTTACCACCGTGATGACACGTAGGAATAAAAGTTCTAGGGTTCGTGTACTTGTTTTGACCAGTGGGGGACTCTTGGTCAAGCTTTACCTGATAATTCAGTATTGGTTGACCTTCCTTTCGATTCTTCATGTTTATGACATGATCATCCATGGAGGCTTCTTTCTTTTCTACAGGTGATCTTAATGCTCTTACGAACTTAGTACTTTTGGAGTTCTCTCCAGTGTATCCTAACCCACAAGTGTCATCGGGAGCTTTTCCTGATCCAAGCAATTTAGACATGGAAATAGAGCTGACATCGAACTTGGTAAATCTTTATTGAGTCAATTTTAACTCATCTTGCAAGGACTCATTTTTAGCCAACAATTCCAAGTTTAAAACTTGTTGTCCTTTAACATCTAGTTCTTGCATTTTGATCCTGTTGAGACACTCAGTCTTTTCAGTCTTCCATGTTGAAGTCTCTTGGTCACCTTGCAAGTCTGCTAATTCACTCACAAGTTTGCTTCTTTCCAGTTCCCATGTAGATTGTGAGGTCTCCAATATGCACTCCACTTTTTCTTTTTCAGTTCTTAGGAATTCAACTTCTTTTTCCAAACTCAAGTTTCTAAGCAGAGTAGCCTTTGAAGCTTTGTAGAGTTGTCTGCAGCGGATATTTGTTTCATCATCAGAGAAAGCTTCGTCACTATCAGAATCAGGTAGAAGTGATGATACAAAAGCCACATTTTCCACTTCCTGAGACTCATCATCACTCCAGGTTGAGAGTAGAGATTTGTTGTTGCTATTTCCATGCTTCCTATTTCCACAATCAGTAGAAATATGACCATAGCCACCGCACTCATAACACTTAGTTTTTCCTAAGTGAGTTCCCTTGAAACTTCCTTTCCCACTCTTGCCATTATAATCACTGCTGCTACTGCCATTATAAGGATTTTTCTTAGGAGTATTAGGATTTCTGGATGAGTTCTTGTTTTTGAGGAATTTTTTAAATTCCTTTGTCAATAGAGCAAGATCCAGTGTCTCCTCTTCCTCTTCTACTCCTTTAACTGCCTTGAATGCCACACCCTTATTTTTCTTCTCAGGTTTCAATCTCATCTCATAAGTTTTGAGATTTCCGATGAGCTCGTCAAGTGGATATACATCAATGTCAAAAGAATCCTCAATACTAGTAACTTTGGAATGAAATTTTTCAGGCAAAGCCCTCAGTATTTTCTTGACAAGTTTGTCATCTTCAAATGGTATTCCCAAGCTATGACACTGACCAGCAATTTTCAGAATTCTACCATGAAAGTCATCTACAGTCTCATCATCCCCCATAGCCATAGTTTCAAACTCATAAATCAGACTTTGCAGTTTTTGAGCCCTTACCTTTTTATTACCTTCATAGGTTGTCTGAAGTAGATCCCAAGCTCGCTTAGCAATGACTGATCCTCAGTTTTTCTCGTTTAAATAGAGCTGTGAATATGCTATTTGTGGCTTTGAAATCCGCTTGAAGATCGCGCACCTCTTCTTCTGTCCAACCTTTCCTTGGCTTTAGGGTGCTTGTGGAAGAGTCTTCACTTTTGGTAGGAACCACCGGAGTCTTCCAGCTATTTTCAACAATGTTCCAAACATGCTCGTCTTGTGCAAAGAGATAAGACTTTATGTAAATCTTCCATTGCGTGTACTTTTCACAACCCCCATCGAACCAAGGAGGACTATTGACAGATCCTCCAGCTGCCCTATCACGCGAATATTCCATTTTTCCCTGGGATTACTAGAAAGTTCTAGAACCCGCTTTGATGCCAAATGAAAATACCAAACTGAACGAATATTGCAATATGTTTGATAGAACTGCTTGACAGGAAATGACTTTATCAAGAAGTACACAGGAATTGCTAACGCAGTGTAAACCTCTCCTCTAAGGAAACTTCACTGCATGGCTTTTGACGTAGCCAACACGAAAAATCAATCCAATTTGAAACAATCAAGTTTACAGTATACAAGTAGTGTTGTTCAAAACAATCACTTTCAATTAGCCAAGTGCTAACTTGTTTTATAGCAGTTCTAACTTCTTACTTAAACAATACAACCAGTAAACAAGTCAGTCTTCAATCTTCCTTGCACTCAATCATCTCACTGATCTTGAGAATGAAGTATGAAAATGATGGAGTATGCAAGTGAATACATGAAACAGGTAACAAGAGTTTTTAGTAACAGTTTTGAAAAAACATGTGGAGCACAAAGAAGAACGATTTTGATATGCAAAAACTCTGCTTCTAAAATGCAATTTCAAAACCTTTTATAGAGAAGCAAGACTCCCCCTCAATCAAATCTTTTTCCTACCACAGAATTAGATACACATGGAAAAGCTTTAAAACTGAAATCAATTCTTCCTATTTGTATGCACACCCGATCTTATCTGATATGCATGTTGAAAACCTTTTAATACAGATTAGTGTATCAAATCAACTTAACCGATATGCATATCAATTCTAAAATACAAAGTGATATGGAATGAATACCATCTTAAACTCAAGATCAGTGAGAATGATTCGTCTGGATTTTCTCTTCAAGACTTGCACGCCTCTTTGATTCCTTGAGCCACCGGGAAACTTGGAGAAGCCTTTTCCTAGTCTTATGCAACTTGTGTTCTCCTAGCAACCTTTGGAAAGGTTATGTGTTGAAGGAAAATAGCCCAATATCCTTACAGGGTGGACTTGCTCAAGCCCAGATTCAACAAAAGAAGTCAAGAACAAAGTCAACCTTGATGCTCAGTGGCTTCAAGGAGTGATTTCACCTAATTAAAGGTTTGACTTTTTAAACATTTGATTAAAGATGAATGAAAGTACACCATGCAAGCATCAGACAAAATAAGCCCAGATTATAATTGCTGCAGTTCATATCCTTCATCAAGCTTTGTTTCTAATCAGAGAAAGGATGGAAGCTACTAACCTGTACCAACGCTTTGTACCTAGACCAACATGATTATATATATACCATCAAACAATCATGAATATGTAATCATGTGCTTTGGCCAGTGACTGCATGTAATTATAATTATATGAACTGCACGAGCTAGGTTATCCAATTATAATTACATGCAGTCCACTGGACAAAGCACATGATTACATATTCATGACTGTTTGATGGTATATATATAATCATGTTATATAATTCTCCACTGAGCCCATATTTTGGAAGTGTCGACCAAAGCGTAGTCTCAAGAGACTCGGCCAATGTCTACTCACCGTGCAAGGACATCTTGGCCAACTTAGCCTTGTTTTTAGTGGGCCAACTCGGCCAAGTTCCAAATTTTCAAATAATTGGTTGGCTTGGCCAATGTTTCAAGCTTGACGATTCGACCGAGCTTTGCGCCTTGGGTATCTCATTTCATCACTCGGTTAAGTCTAAGACATGGATGGAGTCGGCCAAACTTTAAGTCTTGGCTGAAGTTGCAAGTTAGGCTGTTTTAGCTATCATTGGGCATGGCAGAAACTTCGTTGTTTTGGTTAAATTAGTTTTCTTATTGTTGATGCTCAAGATTTGGCAGTAGCCAAGTCTTGATTAACGCTGATCTGAGGGGCGGACCGATGACCATAATGTTCTTCCGGTATCCGTTACCTATCAAGTAAAATACGCGAGGCGTTAGAGGGAGACCGCATCGGGCGTTCTTCTCTTCTCCGATGCCTAAGTTAGTCAATGTATTTATGTTGACAAAGTAACAGTAGGTGAGTATTAAATGCGTAATTAATGAGGAGAGGGGAGAGAACCTTTTATAGGTGAGGAAAGAGCTGAGTTTCTCTATGTTTTCGACGTGGGACTGATGTGCTTCAGTCCCAGCTTCTGCCGCTCTCTTGGGACGGCGCGTGGCGGTGCGTCAGCGGTGATCTGGCTGTGCGCCTGGACTTAGGCGGTAGCCCTCCTGGCCGTGTTTCCTTAGGTCACATCCTTGGTGGGATTTGGTACCGCTGGCGGTAGCATGAGCGTGGCTCATTATAGCTAATTATGCTTGCAAATGGCTATGTAAGTACAAGTCCCCCAAGTCCCCAGTCAAGGAGGGCAATCTTGGTTGGGGATTTGCCTAGCGGTTCGAAGCGTTGCTTCTGCTAGTTTTGCCAAAAGCATAATTACTGTCAGTGCGTTGTCAACCATGGACTTATTGAGCAAACGCTTTAAACCCTTTCGGGTGGGCCCCTGCTAGGCCCCCTAGGGAGTCCCCGACTCCCCGGCTAAGATAGACCTCTGTATGGCCGGCGTATTGTTTGTTGAGGGGAGCTGCGCTGGGCAGAGGGTGTTGGGTAGCGAACCCAATCTTTGATACCCAAGTGGCGAGGGTCAACATGCCTGATCAGGGCCGTCGATGATTGTTGACGTAGCCCCCTGCTTGTCCCGGAGGACCATGTGTTGACTGCAACGCCGCGTTGTGGTCATTGTCACAGTGAGGCGTGGCCTCAGGAATAGCCGTTGGCGGGATTTTTACGGCTACAGATAAGTAGCCTGCAATGTTGTGAGGGTCTACCTGGCGGTAGGCTGGCAACTGTTGTTTCTGTCAGCGGTAACGCTGGAGAAGGTCCGCTAGAGGTGTTCCACTTAGCGGAGACTTTTCCGTTTGCAAGATGGAGAGAGAAGTTCCTCTAGCGGTGTTGCGCTTAGCGGAGAAACTCGTGCACGATGAACAGATAAGTTCCGGTAGCGATGTTGCACCTAGCGGAGACTAACGCCTGTTAGATGGAGAGAAAAGTTCTGCTAGCGGTGTTGCGCTTAGCGGAGACTAACTCATGCAAGATGAACAGAGAAGTTCCGCTAGTGGTGTTGCCCCTAGAGGAGACTAAGGCCTGTAAGATGAAGAGAGAAGTTCCGCTAGCGGTGTTGCGCTTAGCGGAGAAACTCGTGCACGATGAACAGATAAGTTCCAGTAGCGGTGTTGCGCCTAGCGGAGACTAACGCTTATTAGATGGAGAGAAAAGTTCCGCTAGCGGTGTTGAGCTTAGGGTTCCACTAGCGGTGTTGCGCTTAGCGGAGACTAACTCGTGCAAGATGAACAGAGAAGTTCTGCTAGTGGTGTTGCCCCTAGCGGAGACTAAGGCCTGTAAGATGAAGAGTGAAGTTCCGCTAGCGGTGTTGCGCCTAGCGGAACCCTTCTTGCTTGCAAGATGAAAAGAGAGAAGTTCCGCTAGCGGTGTTGTGCCTAGCGGAGACTAACTTGCCTTGGTGGTTAGGATTCCGGCATTCCGGCATTTATAGGAAAACCTCTTGCAGACGGTTCGTCTGATGTAGTCCGACACATGGTCGACATGTATTGGGCTAGCGTGTGGAGTGATGTTCTCACAGCATGCGCGTCTCTTCACCATAAATGCGGGCCATTATGGCTTTGGTAACTGAGGCGACGCCTCGGTTAATCCGGAGAGTAGGTTCGATAGTGGGCCACGTGTTCGGCTGTCATGTGGTGTCGACGGCCTAGATTTGCCTGACGTTGACATAAAAGAGAGGGAAATCAGAGTGGTCTTGTTGTTACCTTCACTTCAAACTCCTGTCGCCGTGTTCAAGCCTTGCTTTGATATTGGAGGAGTGGTCTGCAAATCGAGTGATAAGATCGTTCTGTGAAAGAAAATGAAATTCCTGGGAACGACAACACGAGTCCCGAGCCTACCAGACCTTCCATATCCAAAGGTTAGTGATTCGAATCTCTGTTCTATTGCTTTCTGCGATTCTGGGTTTTTTGCGATTTGAGGCGAGTTTTATCCTTCTCCGTTGTGCCTTGGGTGTAAAATGACTTTTTGGGGAAGGGTTTTCTGTGTTTTGACAACGTTTGTAGTTTGGGGATTTGCTAGATGGTTGAATCTGGGTTTGAATTTGGATTTGGTTTGTTCCTGTTTTGGCATTTTCTGGGTTTTCTGGGCTCAACTGTTCTTGCGTGTGAGCAGAGAACTGCGAGTTTAGATTTTGTTAGGACTAACTGGTTTTGGGTTTTAGGGTTTTTTGGATGGCCAGCGTTATAGATATCTCGAGTGGTGAGGATTCGGGGTCTGACGAGTCGCTCAACGTGGTGGATAGGGTGTTTATTGACTCGTTGGGTCCGTCTGCCCCTGCAGGAACCTCACCGCCTGAACTGCTAGACATTGTGCCGCTACAAACCATACCTTGGGAAATTGCCATGAGTCGTGCTGGCTGCCCTGAGAGTTCTAAGGCACGAGAGGATGCCGCTGCCCGAAAAAGGAGGGAGGAGAGGCTGGCTAGTAATAGCGCCGCTAGTGGCTCTGCCGATGGGGCGCGAGAGGTTGGCGGAGAGGAAGTTGAGTAGGCCTGGGTTCTCGATGACGGCACGGTGGTTGACGAAGCGGGAGGGCTGATGTCGGCGGCCGCCGTTGATCGTGTGAAGCGGGCGTTTAGTTTGCCGGGGATTGTGAAACTGCGACCGCCGCTGAAGGACGAGAGAGCGTCGTTCCTTCTAGAGGGGCATGCGGCCGACCATGAGGCGATCTTCCGCCAAGGGGTGACGTTTCCATTGTTGCCAAATCTTCAGATCCTGGTCTGCGAGTTTGATCAAGCCTTTGGGCAGATTTGTCCCAATATGTGGCGGTTGCTGATGGCGCTTAACTCACTGTGGTGCCTGTCCGGTTGCGAGGGTCCAACCGTTGAAGGTGCTGCACTTCTACGAGTTGGTTTATGTGAAGCGCCAAGGATGCGGCGGGCAAGTTAATCTGAGTCGCCGCCAGGGGGCCTTCAAGCTGATTGAGAATTTGAAGGACTCCATGTCACCCTGGCGGGGTACCTTTTGAGTTGCGACTGCCGGCTGGGAATTTTAAGCGGGGTCGAACGACGTGGAGCCAACCCATCCGAGGTTGCCAACCTGCTGCCGGCTAGAGTTGACGTTTTGTTTTGCTAAAATTTTTACTGACCGCTTGGGTTTTTTTATTTTTATTTTGTAGCGGGTCTGCGGTATAGCCTGACGCGCGACGAAGAGTGTCGTTTGGCAAGAATCCGTAGCTGCTGGCAAAATCGCAATTTGTTGGATCTCCGCCTACTAACAGGGTGGGAGCTGTTGGTTGATCAACAGTTGACAAGATCTCTCGGTAAGTACCTTCCGCTGTTGGTGGCCCAGCATACAGTCGTGGACCCCAACACACTGGGGCTGAGTCGGTCGGAGACGCCCGTGGTGCTGGCCATGCCTCACCATTCTCATTTGGGGCCAGACGGACTGCCCGCGGTGTAGGTGGGAGGCAGTTCCGCTCAATATTTTGCTGGCGGCAGCAAGGCTCCTGCAGCGCCTGCCTAGAAAGAGAGGGTACCCGCCCTGAGGCGTGGTGGGCGGAGGGAGAGAGTGGCTCCTTCCGATGAACCGGTGACCGTTGCGGTGCTGGAGCCATAGATGGGAGTGTGTCCCGCCGGTGCTGGCGTGACAAGGGTGGTGACAGCCCATGGTAAGCATCGGCAGAATAATCTGGCCGACAAGGAGGATTCGACAGCCGATGAGCCCATTGGGGTACGTCATCCGAAAAAGGCGAGGCAGGCCCCTGCTAAGGAGACTGCAGGCGCAGAGCAAGAGGTGCAAACGGGCGATCTTGACTCCTTCTCGGCCTTCTTCGAGTTTCTGGAAGAGCCCGAGCTGGAGTTTCTTTACCATCTCTGCGAGCGGCTCGGGTTTGGCAGTTTGGAGGGGATTGTCAGGTCAACCGCCGTTAACCAGTCCTCGTTGAGCTCAGCATTTGGACACCTGTCAATTGGGCTGCACGAGTTGTTCCTGGCAGCGTCGGAACAGCCTCAGGTTGAGCGGGGGCTTAGGGAGGAGATTAACGGCCTCCAGAGGGAGCTGACTGAGGCCAGGGATATGCTGGCAGATGCGGAGCGGTGCCTGATTAAGGCAGAATGTGATGCCGCTGATGCTCGCGGCAAGTTGTCAGTTGTTGTACAGAGGGATGTAGAGAGGAACGATCTCGTCTCTCGGCTGGAGCAGGACATAGCCCTGCTGAAGGATAAGGTGGCTGCCAAGGAAAAGAAAGTTGAGATCCTTCAGCGGGACTCCGCCGCCAAGTCCACCGAGTTGAAGAAGCTAGAGGCTGCGGTTGCTCGTTTGGAGGCCGAGGGGAGCCATGTGGCAAGTGTAGCTGTGGAGGGGTTTAAGCAATCGGCGGACTACAAGAAGGCTATGACAGAAGCGGCGAAGGTCGGTACCATGGCCAATGTGGAGCTGCTAAGGCAAAAGAGTGCAATAGACTGGGTTAAGGCCTCCCAGCAGGCCAAGCCGTTGGAGCAGAGAGCTCCTGAAAGTAGCGCGGCTCCTACTCCTGGTGGGAGTGTCCGCTCAGGGAGCGGATAGAGTGGTGGTCGACCGGACGATCCCCAACGGACTCCGCCTCCTACTCAGTCCGAGATCTCCCACGCCAACTTCTTAGCCGATCATACCTGGGCGGATGGCACAATTGTAACGCCTACTCCGACCGCTCGTAGATCGGATCAGACCAGCCGGATGTCCGACCAACACCCGCCGCCAGAGGGAGGGGACGGCGCAGCTGCCCCGCAGCCGTGACCTGTTGGAGATCTAGATAGTGCCGCTGAGGCCTTATGTAAATTTTTTTTTATGACGCCGCTAAGGTGCTTTTGTAACTTTGACAATTTCCTGGGCGGCGAAGGCCCACCAAATATATGCAATTTCTGTTGTCATTTCCTTAGTGTGGGATTTTGTTGTACCGCCAGAGTTTTGACTCGTGCTTTTGTCTTATCGAAACATTAAAGGAATTAAAATTGTTCCAAGTGCACGACGTATCGGACGTTGTCCGTCGAATGTTATTGGCATTGCCAGTTTAATACTTGTGCTTGGACTTGGTGACAATGGTCTGAATAATTCCTCGTTTCATTGATAGCTGGCGGACCAGTGTTTACAAAAGCTGGGTTGTACCCGTTGGGTAGCTTCCCTTAGCTAAATATTGAACAAAAATTTAGCTAAGTCAAGATGCTCTTGGGCAGCGGTATGACTACTTGTAGTAATACCAAAGGTGTTCGGTATTCCAAGGGTGGGTCGTTGTAACGCCATCCTTATCCATGAGGTAGAATGTGCCGGGACTAGAGACTTCCACTATTTTGAATGGACCTTCCCATGTTGCGCAGAGTGCTGTTGGTGGTGGAATGACTTCCTTCATTACCCAGTCCCCCAGTTGGAGGTTTCGGGCCTTGACTCTGGAGTTATAGAAATGGGATACCCGCTGTTTATTTTGCAGATTGCGCAGGTGGGCCCTGTTTCATTTCTCTTCCAAGAGGTCTTTGTCGAGGCTGATGCCCTCCCCGTTAGTTTCGTGGTGGTAGCCTTCTACCCTAGCTGTAGGTTGGGTTACCTCAATTGGTAGGACGGCTTCAGTTCCAAACATCAGGCAGAATGGCGTTTCACTGGTGGCGCAAGTTGGGGTAGTTCTGATTGCCTACAGGACTTCCGGTAGTTTTTCCGCCCACAAGCCCTTGGAGTCGTCAAGTTTCGTTTTTAGCTACTTCAACTTGGCCATTGGTTTGGGGGTGGGCGACAGACGCAAAGCTCATCTTGGTGCCCAAGTTGGCGGTGAAAGAGATGAGTCCCTTGTTGTTGAATTGTGTGTCGTTGTCTGTGATGATCTTGTGGGGGACTCCGTAGCGGCAGTATATGTTTTTCTAGAGAAAGTGAGTTATCTTGGAGGTAGTTATGGCCGTCAGTGGCTCCGCCTCGATCCACTTGCTATTGTAGTCAATTGCGACTACGATGTACTTGAATTGTCCTTTAGCTGTCTGAAATTTTCCCATCAAGTCGAGACCCCAAGTTGAATGAATCCATGGGCCCACGATGATGGATAGTGGTTCCGCCGGTGCATGTGGGATATCCGCATATTGTTGACATTTGTGGTAAGATCTTGATATCTTACTGGCGTCGTCACCCAGCGTGGGCCAAAAGTATCCTTGTCGCATTGTGCGGTTAGCCAAGGACCTGGCGCCTGAGTGATTTCCACATTCTCCACCGTGTATCATTGCTAGCACGGTCTTTCCCTCTTCCGGGGTTAGGCACCGGAGATTGGGGTGGGTGAATCCTTGGCGGTAAAGCTTGCCATTCTAGATGTTGTAGCGGGTTGCTCTCCGCTTGAGCTGTCGTGCCTCGACCTTGTCTTCTGGCACTGTCCCATTGCGTTTGTATTCGATGATTTCGTCCATCCAACTAGAATTGCTCTGAATGTTGAAGATCTCCGCTAGGGTTTTTGTGATGCTTGGCCTGTCAAGACATTCAACCCTTGTGTCCGTCGGACCCTGATGTGGCTGGGCGGTTGCCAATCTTGCCAGAGAATCAGCCTTGGCGTTCTTTTCTCTGGGGATATGTGTGATGGTGTGAAATTTGAACTTTTTGAGGAGTGTCTTGACGTACCCCAAGTATGCAGCTAACTGTTGGTCCTTGGCCTGGAAACTGTCGTTGACCTGATTGACGACTAACTGGGAGTCGCTAAAGATGTTGACATTGTCGACCCCCGAGTCGATGGCCAGTAGTAGCCCTACAATGAGTGCCTCATACTCTACCATGTTGTTTGAGGCTTTGAAATTGAACTTCAACGCGCATTCTACGTTCAGTCCCCCAGGGCCTGCTAAGATGACTCCGCACCACTAGCCTTGGCACATGCGTATCCATCCACGTGGAGATTCCAGTCTGATGTCTGGGGGACTGGTTCTTCAGCGGTTATCACCTCCGCACCGGGCTCTGTCTCCATGGGTTCCTCCTGTCACTGGGTAAGCTCAGCGATGAAGTCCGCCACCACCTGACCTTTCATGGCGGTTCTTGGTTTGTAGTCGATGTCGCATTCCCTGAGCTCGATGGCCTACTTGCTGAGGCGGCCCGAGTGTTCAGGGTTTTGCAAAACCTACCTCAGCTGTTGGTTTGTTAGGACGTGAATTGTGTGGGCCTGAAAGTACTGGCGGAGGCTCCTGGCTGCAACTATAAGTGCTAGAGCGAGTTGCTCTAGGGGAGGATATCTTGTTTCAGCTCCGTTCATGCCTCTGCCGGCGTAGAATACTGGGAGCTCGTCCTGGCCCTCCCGCCGGAAGATGGCGCAGCCTATCGCCGATAGTGATACCGCTAGGTATATGTAAAGCGTCTCCCCCTGTACCGGGATGGAGAGGAGTGGGTCTGCGGAGAGGTACTCTTTCAGGCTCTGGAATGCCGCCTCACACTCAGGGTTCCAATCGATGACTTTCTTGTGAGTTATCTTCAGGACTTTGAAAAATGGGAGACACCTGTCAGTGAGTCTGGATATAAATCGAGAAAGGGCGGTTAGTTTGCCTTGGAGGCTCTGAACATGCTTCTTCCACTCCGGAGTCTTCATGTTGAGGATGGCCTGTACCTTGTCGGGGTTGGCCTTTATGCCTCGCTCACTGACTATGTAACCCAGAAACTTGCTGGCGGTGATGCCAAAGAAGCACTTTTCTGGGTTGAGGCGCATACCGTAGGCCAAGAGAATGGCGAATATGATTCTGAGGTTAGCCACATGTCCGCTGGCCTTTATGCTCTTTACCAACATATCGTCCACGTAGACCTCGATGATTTTGCCCAGATGCTCAGCGAACATGGCATTCATTAGTCGCTGGTAAGTTGCACCGGCATTCTTTAGACCAAAAGGCATGACATTGTAACAGTATAGGCCTTTGTCGGTGGTGAAAGATGTGTTTTCCTGGTCGACAGGGTGCATTTTGATCTGATTGTAGCCGGAGAAGGCGTCCATCATGCTGAGCAGTTCATGTCCAGCGGTTGGTCTATGCGAGGTAGTGGGAAGCTGTCCTTGGGGCATGCCTTGTTGAGGCCCTTGAAGTCGACACACATTCGCCATTTGCCGCTAGGTTTTTTGACCATAACCAAGTTGGAAATCCACTGGGGTAATTGACTTGGCGGATGAATCCAATGCTGTGGAACTTGGCCACTTATTCTCCTATTGCGCGGTATCTCTCCTCGTCGAAGGCCTGTCGCCGCTGCTTGACTGGGTAGGCGGACAGTTTGGCGTGATAATTTCAGGGGAGATGTCTGGCATGTCGACATAGGACCATGCAAATACAGTAGCGTTGTCACATAGGAATTGGGTGAGATCCGCTGCTACCTCTGGGTCAAGCTGTGCTCCGATGCGGACCGTCCGCTCGGGGTTTTCATCGGATATGCTGATAACTTTCAAGGAAGTTTCCGGGTTGATAGGTTCTTTCTTGACATATTTTTTCTCGTCATCCCTGGGATCCTCAAAGATATCTGGTGCTCGTGCCTGGTTTCCTACTGCAAGGATTTCGTGGCGGGGTGTCGACCGCGACACGGTTGTTGAATAGCATTCACGTGCCAGCTGTTGACTTCCCTTCACACAGCCCGTCCCGTTAGGAGTAGGGAACTTCATGAGGAGCATATATCCGGCGATAATGCATTTGAGCTTGTTGAGCGCCGGTCGACCAATTATGGCATTATATGAACTGAAGCAGTTCACAATGATGAACTCCGTGTGAATTTTCGCCGAACGTGGACTGGCGCCGATAACCAGCCGCATGTAGTCGGAACCCAATGGCTGTGTGACATCGCCGGAGAAGCTAAGTAGCTGCTCATGATCCTGCAATAGCTTCCTATTACGTTGTAGTTTGCCGTAGCAACCGTTGAAGATGACATTCACGGCGGAGCTGCTATCGACCAGGACCCTTCTCACCGACCATCTACTGAGTATGACGTCGACTAAGAATGGGTCGTCGTGGGGCAGGTGCACGCCCCGTTCTTCCTCCTCTGAGAAGGTGATAGGCTCCCACCCCGATCTTGGGAGTTTAGCGGATCTTTCATAGCGGATATTGCAGACCTCTTTGGGGTGGTTAGCACGTGCGTAGCGCTTTTTTGCTTTGTGAGACATGTTGGTGATTGGAGCACCGCCGTCGATGGTGTTTATGCAGCCCATGGGCTCGATGTTAGCGATTACAGGTGGCGGTTGTTACACCTTGAATTGTTCCATCTTACAGTCTCGATATAGGGTTTCAATGGCTATTTTGAGAGCGTTGCAATTGTTGGTATTGTGCCCGCTGTCTTCATGGTATTTGCACCACTTGCCAGTGTTTCTAGGTTTTCCCGCCCTGGGGTACTTTCTTGGGGGTGGCGGTGGTATTTGGTCCTTGCACTGGTCGTATATCTCCTTGTATGAGGCGGTGAGGACCGTAAACACAGCGTATCGCTGGGACGATTCTGGCTATCGGTTACGGCTATCCCCGTGAGACGAGCCGTTGCCCTTGTTGTAATGTTGGTCCCTCTGTCGTTTGCTCTGGTGGCGGTCCTGTTGCCATTCCCTTTTTCTATCAGTTGGTGGCGTAGCTGGTGCCTTGCTAGCAGTTTCCTGATGGTTGGCGGAGGGTTGACAGGACTATATGGGTGTTGGTGGCGGTGGTGGGGTTTCTCCATATGTGATGAATTCTGCCTGTGCATGGATGATAGCCTCACCCATGACATGGTCGTAAGAGGCATTTGGGTGATTGTAGTTGAGGTGATAAAGAAATGGCCCCTTAAGGAGTCCCTGCTTGAAGGCCGCCAGCGCCATTGTCTTGTCAAGATCGTGGCATTGGGATGTTGCCGCTCGCCACCTAGTGCCAAATGCCTTCAATGTTTCCTCTGCCCCCTGCTTGAGGTTGAATAGCTGGGATGTATTGTGGTGTCCGGTGGCCAATAGGATGAACCGGGAGAGGAACGCATTTGATAGTGCATTGAACGAATCAATGGACCCTGGCGGGCACTCAAAGAACCAACTCATCGCCTCGCAGTCCAGCGTTTCGCTGAACAAGTGGCAGAGAGTGGTGTCATCAAACCCCTTGTTGTTTGTGACCTTTTTGAAGGTGTCCATGTGGACAAAGGGGTCAGTCATGCCGCTGTAATGTGACATCTTTGGGGTTTTTGCATATGCTGGGCGGATGGCGTGCAGGATCCTGGAGGTAAACGGTCCTGGCCTGGATATGAATAGCGGATTTGGTATTAGTGCTGGGGCGCCTGTATCAGCCCGGATTAGCCGTTGCTCCAGTTGTTGCATTCTTTCCAAGATCAGGGCAGCTGTGTCGGCGTTGGGTCCTGCCTGGAGGTTCCTCTGCCGCTCATGTCCGGAGGGAGGTGGATTTCCTTTGGTTTTGGCTCTGGCTGCTGAGCGGTTGGTATGTGGTTGTGACTCCGCCTCCTGCTCT
>LYNE01002919.1:0-32500 GCA_001662545.1 Rosa x damascena
GTAAACACATGGATTTAGGTTCGGGACGTTACAATGATGTGGCAAGATATATTGTGTTGAATTGAAAATAAAATTTGTATTTGCTTACATGACATGAAACCTAGGATTTAAGGCCTCGTGATAGGACCTACCTCAGATTTCACCTGAAATACGAGGTGACTCTGTGGGATGCACTTTAGGAATAACTCTACCAAAACTTCAGCAGAATCACCCTTAAAGATATACTACCCAAAACCTATAGAAAACAACTTACACTTCTAAAATCATCCACCATCCTCAACTCTTGAAGTCTACATATTCCCCAAAATCATGATTAACTTCACAACACACCAACTCCATAACAAGTATGACAAGTCCAACACTTCCATAGTAGTCAACTGAATACCCGATATCTAACATATCTCCAAATACACAAATATAATCTCAAACTTAAACGCATTAATTCCACAGGCTATCAAAGAAATCTAGAGGAAGAAAATGAAATCAAAGTACACATAGGTCAAATAAGTAATCTACAATCAAAAATACAACAGCGGCTGATGTTATGCCTCAACTCCTACCATGCCGAACCAACTAATTTGCAGATTGGGCATTGAAACTGAAGAGCCCCAGTGGAAAGTAATTAAAATTGTTAGCGTGAGTTGACGAAAATAAATAATGGGAATAAAACGAAAACAAGAAGTTAATACTCTCCCACTTATACGTTTATAAATTCAACGATACATTCAAGTGTTTAAGAAAATATTCGAAAGAATAATACTGACTTAGCCCCGCTAGTCAGAAACAGCAAAGCATAAATAGGGGAAGACAACAGCCATACAAGTGAGCCTCTCAGGCTAAAAGTACTCCCATACCTTTACCCTTACAGAGGTGGATGGGACATTGGCCTTTCGTGAAACCACCACTAAGGCAGTACCACATCACCACAAAAGCGAAAAGAGCTTTAGTTACTCTACCACGAAGGTAGTAATATCGCCTAAAAAGGCGGGACTAGTACAACATGCTAGTATGGTAATAATATCACAACAAGTATGACAAAGAAAAACATATGAAACCGAAATCAGTAAACCTTCCCCAAAATCTCTCAACAAGTAATAATCGCAATCAATTACCTGAGTACGGTTCCCAACCGCACTCGAGAATTCTTAAGTGAGATCAATCTCATAAAAGATAGCAAAGAAAACTGCGATTAAGAAATATAACACGGTCTCCCAAATCATTAAATAAGAAAACGTGAGATTAACGAATATCATAAATTAAGCAATAACAGGTTTTAGAATTCTCTCTAGAAATCACAATGTAATCACAAGTAATAGAGTAAGACCATTTTTAAAAATCATAAACATTATCCAAAAACAATAGCAATCTCAAATCATTTTTTGAAATAAAGTCATAATTTGAAATCATATTATAACCTCAATAACAAAAACGATATTATGAAAAATCATGCATGCATATTTATTTACAAAAACAAAATGTCCACTCATAGTATAAGGCTAATGTAGCCAAGCATAGGGGTTCTCGTCGAGCAATGGCTCCATACGTCGTCTTATAAACAATTATAATTCGTAAACAATAATCCGAAGATTCGAAGGTTAAATACGATTCTAGAATGAAACCCGAAAACCCCTCACACAAAATAATTTGTTGAACATCTGAAATCACATCAGATTTGACTCAAACTTCAAGAGTTTTTTTCATCGTAATTATTTTAACATCCTAATGAAAAATAAAGAAGATCTAACGGTCAGATTTCCTCGAATCATAACCTGAAAATCCAAAACATTGAAATTTTTGATAGATTTCAAAATTTCTCCAAACACAACAAGAATCATATCGACACGTTCGTATCACCAAACTCTATATAAGAGCCAAGATAGAAGACCAGAAGTGGCCTCACGCACCCCCACGATCCTTCACAATTGGCTGCACGTGGGCCCACTCATCGCCAACTCTGACCCTAAATTGAGTCATGAAAATGCATCACCGTGTTTCTCTCATCAACCCTAACAACTTTCTCAACTAACACAAAGTCAGAAACTTAACCATTTAGCCGGAATTTTCTCGAAAAGAAATTGGGGTCGAATTCAATAAACTCTTGATTCTCCCTCCGCGCTATGAATCGTCCAAAGCAGTTTGAAGTGCGTCTCGTGCGCTTCAAAACCAAACTGGTCTCACCGGAAATGGTGGCTGGAATCACAAGTTTTGACTAGGTAACCAAAACTGATTTGCTGATGTTGACTTTGGCTTGCTACTCTTCCCACACCTCAAATCGTACCACACCACCTCTACATATCGAAAGAGGGAGGGAAGAGGGTTCGAATGGGACTGGTAGAGTTCGATTTGGTCGTTGGCCGGCAGAGTTCTGGCAGCATAAAGATTTCGGGTCGGGTCAAATAGCCAGGTCCCGGCGAGAGAGAATTGAATCAGGGTTTTGGGTTTTCTAAAATGGAAATCACCCAAAATGGTAAGTTTCCCTATCTATACCCAAGTTTGGAAATGGTAACTTGGGATTTTTAGATCATAACTTTCGCATATGAACTCTAATTTGAGCGCGCCACATGTCCATAGATTCAGTTTAACGTCCTCTACAACTTTTGCGAATGAAATTTTCTCAAAATATGAACGAAATAAAAATTCAACTTTTTAATCCACTAAAAGTTCGAAACATAAGTAAAAAGTAATGATAGTTGTCGTTTACTGTCCAAATGACTAGTAAACCGGTAAATTAAAATATATGACGTAACACCCCCTATCATTTACCTATATACCAATGCTTTGCCAAAGTTCATTTATGTAATTTAATTGATTCAAGCTAAACTTTGCGAATAGATTTGGGCTTGTAAAGAGTTACCCACTTTCTATGGTCGATTTTTCGTTTGCTTCTCATGCCCCACACTTATTTTATGTTCTTGTCATTTGCAGGGGAAAAAAATTAAATTATTTGTAATGAAAATTTTATTCACAAATGATAAACCAATTTAGAAACCTTTTTAAAAATAAAAAATAAAAATAGTTGGTGCAGCTGTCCTCAAGTCTAATTAAACTAATGAATATAATGTGGGGGACGCATAACCTAAACCCCAAACAATTTGTAACAAGAACATCCCGAAAAATAATAAGAGCATCCACTAATCATATGTATGTATTCAAACATGTGCCAACTATCAAGGGTTAACATACCAGACATCTGAACAACTCTATTTGCTTCACAATGATGGCATATCGAAAAGAAAAAACTCATGTCAAGCCATAAAATGATTAAACTTGCTTTCCCACTATGCTGCCAAGACCATAACAACCTCTGGAGACACTTCATTTTATCCTACCACTAGGAGGTTGCATCCATTTGATTTTGTCTCGTGACGAGGTTTTCTCAAGGATAGACAAGACACTTTGAATGCACACATAGACATTCAGCTTGACTCTTCCTACAATAACTTGATAGGGCTTTGTTCACGGCCTAAGACTACTAATTCCCAAACATTAAGGTAAAAACAAAAACAAAGCAACAAACTGGCCAGCAGAATCCTAAAAAGCTTAGCCCAGATCCAAAGACCCCTAATCCATTAAGGAAGCCAAACGAAAACAAAAAGTCAGACCAACACTGTTGCGATCTCCTTAGTATTGTTGCACCACCATCCACCCACTAGCCATGGAACCTAGCTCTCGCTATCTATTAGGCTGCAATCCAAGCTCCATTTTTGCTCCATAACCATATCGAGGAAGACTCGATTAGATCTGGGTCAACTACACATGGCGGCCTTTGTAGCCAACATGGATTTAAGGCGAAATCTTGCCTAAGCAACAGTTAACTATAAGAAAATCTAGCCTCCTTCCCAGGAATGATAGCACCGTACCTTTAACCCTGCAACCATAGAAGATATCTCTTCCCGCCACCTATTACCAGTCATTGTTCCTCCTCCTGATGACCTTGCCCAACCGAAAAATGCCCAGTAAGAACCATGGCCACCAAACTCACCCGTTTCCTCATTTGGTCTCAACTCTGCTCCAGAGCCCAGTCACTGATGGACTTGTCCGATGACGATGTTCTAAAGACGTGTTGCCGGACGAAAGGGAGATCTCACTTAGACTGTAAGTGCGTAAGGCTCATTCTCTTATGTTTTTTTTTCTTCTTCTCTTTTTATGGTTAAATGTTTGATTTATAAACTTTAACGGCACAATTGTCAATCCACTAAAGATAAATACAAGGTGATTGATATCGGGAGAAGAAAAAATTAGTATTGTGTGCTTCTCTCTTTTGTTTTGTTATGATTTGATCCCAAGTGCCTTTTTAAGGAAAATCTTTGGGTTAAATTCATTTCACCTTGATCTTTAGATTTTACACCAAAAATTATTTGTCCTTGGAGTTCTGATTTGATCATCTCTTGATTTTGTCGATCATAACCATCAGCCAACTAATTCGTCAATTTTTTTAGGAATTGTTGATGTAGCGAGTTCACTTGGAACAATTTTTTAACATTAATTATGTAAATTGGGTGTTTCTTGGGTAAGACATGGTCTAAGTGGATTCATCACATTAATAATTCATTAAGAAATTGATGGATTAAATAAAAGATGGTAATGATTGATCAAATTTGAGAGTACAAGAGCATATTTGATCAAAATACAAGTTCAGGGCACAAATGATTTTAAGTGTAATATTTAGAGAGGTAAACAGAATTTAGCTTTAAAAAATTTTAGAGGGTAAAATTCATTTCTTCTTTGGCCTTTACACCCTAAATCACTTGCGCCCATGCACTTCTAATTTTATCTCGGACTTGCTAATTTCAATAGGTCTTGACAAATCTTTTGCTTTTTTACCAATTATCTTGTGATATATTTTGAAATTTTTGTCACTTATGGTATAATTTGGCATATCATGTAGTGAATCATTATCATATTTTCAAAATATATTTTCAATTTACAAAATATTTTGCGAAGAAAACTAATAATAAAATAGTATTTACATACTTTTCTTGTCACAAGTGTGAAGCTTGGATCTCTAAGCTCCATAACTCTCTTCCTCCTTTCCCCTTCCCTTTCCTCCTTCATCCTACCTTCTGCATGTTACCTTTTTTGGACCTAATCCATAATCGACCCCCAAATATTTATTCCTCTCATCTTGATCTACTCAACCTTATAGTTTTTCTCCTTTGGTTAACTTCCAACCCATAATTTGCACCTGCTACACTAACCATGCAAAACGTCATGATGATTTCTCATGCTCCATTGTTTAATTTCTTGGATTTCTTATGTCTCTAGCTTAATCTGTTATCAATTTGGTGCTCTGCGTCACCTATCTCTACTTTCTCTTGACTAAAGTACTTGGCTTCCATTAGAAGACTGTTTTGGACATCTGTCTTCTCCTACTCTCATGCAACCATCGATCTTTTCTTCCTGTTTCTAATTGTCTCAATTTCTCGATTATCCTCACGACGCTAGCATTCATCGCTAGTCCCTTCAGGTTCCCTAGAACTACTAGGCACAGTATATGGCCCTATCTATTTGTCTCTTTTATTTGTCTGCCCTTCTACCCTTCTGTGAGCCCCAGAAAAGTCTAACGAGCTAAATTGAGATCGTTCGATAAACTACTTAACGATCTCTGTAATCATCAAAGTGCTCGAGAATATTTTTAAAAATTTTCACAAAATGAAATCCTCGATTTAAGGATTGAGTAATAAAGTACACGACACGACAAGTTCGTGGGACATTTCATTGAATTTTTCCGATATCGGAACTAATTTTTACGAATTTCGGAAGTTCGGAAACATTGAAATAATTATGGAAAAAGAAAAGACATTCTACGATGCGATCTGGACCGTTGATCAAGCACCGCTTCATCCTAGCCCTTGAAATAGGAAGGAGTTTAGGGTATTTATACCCCTTGATCAGATGAAGGCTCTAGATTGCTTTAGAGCAACCAACAAGCTCGAGTTCTCTCAGCCCGAGAGAGAGAAACTCGACGACCGCAAGGCAATCTGGCCACAACTCTGGCGTCCGGCCACCGATCGACGACGCAAGACCACCAATCTCAATCTCTTCCTCTCATTGTCACCGTCACGCCTGTGGCCTCAGATCTCCATGCACCCGACGAGGAAGAAGAACCGACGGTGAGAAGGCCCGACTGTTCCGGCGAGTTTCTGCAAATTTAGGTGACCGATTGGACTATATGTGGTATGAAAATCGCTCATCTCGTTATGCTCTCCAAGTCTGTGTAATTAGTTTTTCAATTTGATCAAGTTTTGACAAATTGATTTCTGCGTCGTTTTGGGTTCGACGTCATTGTTGTCGCCGGCGACTTTTCCGGCTTTCCTTGGTTTAGTTTCTGTCTTGGCTGCGACTGTAGATGAAGACAGTTGACACTTGGAGTTGAAATTCAGAAGCTTGCTGAGTAGACCACAGTTCGTCGTTGATGGAGTTTTGAGGAGAGTTTCGGGAAACTGTTGCTGAGCTGGGTTAGAGGGTTGGGTTTTCCACTTGCAAATAATACTACTGAAGGTAAAAATCGAAGTTCTACCCTTTGGGTGCTTTTGACAGATTGGATGAATTGTGGAGTTGTGATTGAAATGGCATTACCTTGGTTGGTTGTGTGTTTAAGTTTATTAAGTTGTTGTGAGTTGATAATCTGAATATTCCTGCCAAGGAAACTGGTCGTGGAAATTAGAAAGAGAATTGGAATTATGTTGGGTGCCCTTAGTAATTTGTTCACACCTTGTGTGAAATGGTAGTGTAAAGAAAGGAAAATAACATATTGGGTGGCCTTAGTAAATTTAGGGTACACCAAATATGTTTGAAATTAAGTCATTGCTTGATTTACTTATTGTAATTTCAAGTAAAGGTTCGGTAATTTGGGTTAATTATTGAACCAGTATCGAATGGTCAAACGTTGGTCAATCCTTGTCAAACCAGGAAAGGTCGGTCAAACCTTGGTCAAATTAGGAAAAGTTGGTTTGGACGATTTATTAATTGTCGAAATTTCATATAATTGCTCAATGAGATATTAACCGTCGAAATGTTCGCGATTCTCGGAGTACGTGAGAGAGAGCATCGAAATCCAGGTAGGGATTGAGGACTCTCCTCGGTTAGTGATTTTCTTATATATTGTTATTAAAATGGAACATGTTAAGTGGTATGATTTGGTTATGTTAAAGTGCAATGCATACTAACCAAATCGTGAGAAATGTGATGGCTTGAGAGCGAAAGGGGGCACTGACTTTCTTGGGTTCGATTCCCTAAACCTTCATAGGGTTAGCTATGCCAGTTGTCCGAGTATCTGCTATCACGGACTCGGTACATGTGTGTAGTTAGGTAGTGGACGCTCTCGCTACGCTTATCTGGTGATAAATTCATTTGAGGTAAGGTCGTGTAGTGGGTCTATGAGATCGACCATCAGGTAATACTTGGATTTGGCGCCATATTTATTAAAGCATCATGCATCGGTTTTTAAGTTATAAAATCTTATAAAGTTTGTCGTTCCTTGGCATCTTTGGTTTAAGCATGTTTTCATACTGGGATCCCAATTATATATTTACTGGTTTCAAACCTACTCGTGGTAGAGTTCCTGTAAAGCAGCAAGTATGAAAGCTCACCCCTACAACAGTGTGGATGCAAGTACTGTGCATTGGTGATGAGACAATGACAGACAGAGTTGGGTGTGCGGAACAAGTTTGGTAAACCGTCTTCTAGGTTTTATTCTGATTTCTATTTCTCGAACCTTGTGTCCCGGAACTTGTGTGAAACTATTCTTGGTTCAAACCTAGTTAAATTATTATTCCTTGAATTTTGTACCTCCCGAGTGAGCATTCATTTCAAGTCGAGGAGAAAAAATTGAATTTAGTGATTCAAGGATTTTCACCTCAAAATTATTTGTAGTTTCCGCTGTGTTGATACAAAAAGTTTTCAAACAAAATGCCTAGCGGTTCTCTAGAATGAAATCAAGCGTTCGTTTTATGTTTTAGAGACTTGAGGCACTGTGATGTACTTAAACTGGTGAGGTGCAACTTGGGGCGTTACACCTTCTCTCTTTATAAACCACATGATTCCTTATTATTCCTCTTCTCAACTTCACTACCTTCTGTCTCACCTCGCACTCTCAGTTTACTCTTTCATTATGTCCAACATACAATCCTCAAACCCTTTTGCTCTTTTGAGTTCCTTCCTTGAATATATTGATCATCCACTCTCTCTTTACCCCAATTCTCTCCACATGGAAGGCACAAGCTCAAGACGCCGATATATTGCCTCCCCTAACCTTAATTTTACTACTCCTATTCCTCGAATGATTCTCAAAGGTAAAGATCAAATTTCTATTGCCTCGAATCCAGTTGAAGTCAAGCTTGATGATCCACTTACCCATGCATATGTTGCTGAAAATATTCAAATCTGTCTTGATGGGAAAATTTTTGGTGCACCTGTATCTCTTCATCATATTCTTCAAAGACTCAAGTCAAGTTGGGCAAAGCTAAGCGAAGGCTTCAAACTGCATATTGCTGGCTTCAAGTGGTTCAAAATTACATTTTCTAAGAAAGAAGATCTCATGCATGTGTTGGAAAATAGACTGTGGTATGTTCAAGGTCAGACTTTTGCTATTAGAAGATAGGCTTCTAGTTTTCATTCTACTCATACAAGACTTGATTATCTGATTGTATGGATTATATTACCTTTCTTACCTTTCATCTCTGCAATAATCCATGCATCACTAACATGGCTAATCATATTGGGCAATGTGATCAAATTGATAAAGCTACCCTAGATTGTTACAAGTACATCTTTGCTCGAGTCTATGTGAAAATATCCTTGAAAAAAGCTTGGGCTAGAATGTTGCATGTTTTTGCTGACCCAACTAATGATGTGTCCACCCATATTCACTTGCACACTATGAAACATACATGATATTTTTACTTGACATTCAAACTTGGTTCATATTGTCAAGGTGGTTTACCATGAGTTTATGACACTATGTATATCTAGAAGTGTTGACACTATTATCAAGATTAGAAGAGACACCACTAAGATCAAGATCAGGGCGTTCCTCTAGAATCAATTTATCAAGGGAATCATTATCTAAGAGGAAATAAGGGTTTTGACTTCTTGAAATTCAGAATTTTTCTATTCTTTCCAACCCAACAGGAGAGGCGATCGGTCCCTACTTACTGTGCGATCAACATTTGAGCCATTGTGATATCTTGGTTCTTCTGGTCCTCTGATGATCGATCGTTTGTATTTATGCAATCGATCATTTGTCTAATGTGGTCTTTAGAACCTTATGAGTCGGAGGATGAAAGCACTTAAATATAGCCTAACCCACAGTCCCAAGACCAGAACTTGGCTTTAATACCAAGTCAATTATTATGAAAATATAATTTGATAGAATAAAATTCTGATTTGTATTCTTCTCAAAAGAATGACAAATATATATATATATATATATATATATATATATAGATGGGCTAAATATTATTTAGTATCCTGTGGTTTGGGTCCAAAATCAATTCGGTCCCTAGACTTTCAATTTCATCAAAAACACCCTAAGACTATCATTTCTCATCCAATAAATCCCTCTGTCATGATTCAGTCAAATAGAGCCGTTAAGTAGCTGATGTGGCATGCTAACTTGGCACTGGTGGGGCCCACATGGTAGGCAAAGTCCTAAAATAAAATTTCAGAAAAAGTACTAAAATTGATTCTCTCTCTCTCTCTGTGAATTCATTTCACTTTGGTGATCGAACTATTTTTCGTTCAACACTTTAGTCACTCAACTATATCACCATACATCACTTTGGTCTCTCCGTCTATTTTCTCTGTTTAAATGTGGCAATTGAACCTCACGCGCCTAATAAGAGGGAATATATTCGTCAACCCATTTCAAAAAAAGTCTTGAAGGGTTCGAGCTCTCTCTATATCAGATTTCAAGACAAACTCTGTTTTCCACAATTGATTCGTCTCATTGTGGAAACAATTTCAAAACTTGAATCAAATATAAGAGATACATGTTCCTAATCCTCTGCTACATGTGATTCTATCATTGAATATTAATGTCCAAAACCTTGGAGCTGCTCATAGCTTTAGGAATAGTGATATACAAAACCCCATCTATAACCTCAACCTTAATCTTCTTGAACTGAACCTTCTCAAGCAATTCTACTATTTTACCTTCCATAATTCTTAGCTAACCATTCTTCACCTTCTTCTTCCTTGATTCATGTACCATCTTTCTTCTTAGCGGCCTTCTCACCTTGACGACCAGCATTTTCTCCTCCACCCAAACCTTGACATCCTCTTTGGTCATTCCGAGCATGTCGAACCTCTCCCACAGTGTCCTTCCCCTGTTGTAGCTGCTAATCTCCGTTGGCAACGGCGGAGCCCACCCCGGCTGATTGACCTGACTAGACAAACGGGTCATCCATCATCCTCTCCATGGTCTCTAGGACATCATCTAGATCCGCTGAACTATCCTTGCAGTTG
Source organism: Rosa x damascena (assembly GCA_001662545.1). Taxonomy (NCBI): domain Eukaryota; kingdom Viridiplantae; phylum Streptophyta; class Magnoliopsida; order Rosales; family Rosaceae; genus Rosa; species Rosa x damascena. Next base: position 10,468 of record LYNE01002919.1, read on the forward strand.
GAAACCCGTTCCATAGTCCTGCAAAATTGAAACTCGAAAGATTAATCATTCGTCCAATAAGTTAGTAACTTTTGAGGTGGGAAGTTGGGTTTGGTGAGGGATTGAGTAACTACGGGAGGGGTAGGGGTGACTCTTCTTGGGTTGGCTTTGTTATTGTTGTTGGTGGTGGTGATGGACTCTAGGTGGCTCTCTGCAAGTGGTCAAGATTGTCTCTTGCTTCGTTTGTCATGGCCTTCAAGCTAAAACGTCCACCATTAATTAGAGTTAATAGAGAAATCACATTCAAATGGTAAAACTAGACGGAGAGACCAAATTAATATACAGTGAGTGACATAGTTGAATAATCAAAGTGAAGTTTTAAGAAGTAGAGTGACCAAAGTTAGGTGGTTGACCGAAGTCTTTTAAATACATTTGAACAGAGAGGCAAATTTCCTTGCAGATTCTTCAGTGTCATTCACTACATTTAGCAAGTTGGACAAGAATGCTTCCTACCGGGACCGGGATGGCGACCACGATAGGGACCGAGACGGGGATCGGGACCGATACTCCCGAAGTGATTGAGATCGCGACTGAGAGAGAGACCGGGAGCGTGAATTGGAGCGGCGCAACCGTGACCGTGACAACCGTGAGAGGGAGCTTAGGGATGGCGTGGAGGAGGCTGCGGAGCTATATGATACTATTGATATGAGAGTGGATCGGCATTGGACTGATAAGAAGCTGGAGGAGATGACTGAGAGGGACTGGAGGATATTCCGAGAGGACTTTAATATATCCTACAAAGGGTCTAGGATTCCTCGCCCTATGAGGAGTTGGGTTGAGTACGGAGCTGCTCAAGGCTGTGGAGAGGGCTGGTTATAAGAAGCCTTCTCCGATTCAGATGGCGGCCATTCCTCTGGGCCTGCAACAGCGTGATGTTATCGGCATTGCGGAGACAGGTTCTGGTAAGACTGCTGCCTTTGTTCTTCCTATGTTGACATATATTTCTAGGTTGCCTCCTATTAGTGAAGAGAATGAGGCTGAAGGGCCATTTGCTGTTGTTATGGCACCTACTCGTGAGCTTGCGCAGCAGAGTGAGGAAGAGACCGTGAAGTTTGCGCATTACTAGGGTATTAAAGTGGTTTCTATTGTTGGTGGGCAGTCAATTGAAGAACAGGGTTTTAAGATTAGGCAAGGATGTGAGGTTGTTATTGCTACGCCGGGGCGGTTGATTGATTGTTTGGAGAGGCGTTATGCTGTTTTGAATCAGTGCAATTATGTTGTTCTTGATGAGGCTGATAGGATGATTGAGCCGCAGGTTGTAGGTGTTTTGGATGCAATGCCTTCCAACAATTTCAAACCTGAGAATGAGGATGAAGAGCTTGATGACAAGAAGATTTACAGAACCACTTATATGTTTAGTGCCACCATGCCTCCTGCGGTGGAGCGACTTGCTCGTAAGTATTTGAGGAATCCTGTTATGGTTACAATTGGCATAGCTGGAAAGACCACTGATTTGATCACTCAGAATGTGGTCTGAAGTAAGGATGCAGAGAAGTTTGAGAGGCTAAAGAGATTGCTTGACGAACTTGGTGATAAGACTGCTATTGTGTTTGTTAACACCAAGAAAACTGCTAATTATGTAGCCAAGAGTTTGGATAAGAATGGATATCGTGTGACCACTTTGCATGGGGGGAAATCACAAGACCAGAGAGAAATTAGCCTTGAAGGTTTTAGGACCAGGAGATACAATGTCCTTGTTGCAACGGATGTTGCAGGACGTGGTATTGATATACCTGATGTGGCCCATGTAATTAATTATGATATGCCCTCAAGTATTGAAACATACACCCATCGTATTGGACGTACTGGACGTGCAGGGAACACTGGTGTAGCCACATCATTGTTGACAATTCACGACACTGATGTCTTCTATGATCTCAAGCAGATGCTCATTCAGAGTAACAGTCATGTTCCTCCTGAACTGGCAAAACATGAAGCCTTGAAGTTCAAGCCTGGTTCTATTCCTGATAGGCCACCTAGACGTAATGACACTATCTTTATGCATTGAGAAATTTGGAGTTCAACAGACTTCTTAAAGGAATGTCCAACGTACTGTTTCTTGTGATGGTGGTTTAGTGGCGCAGACATCTTAGCTTCTGCTGGAACTAAGGAAGTGAGTTTCTTTGAATAGGATTATGCTCATCTAAAATTTAATAGGGATCCTGCTACACTGAACAATTGATATTTTTACTTTCCTCTTCTTTTTTTTTGTTTCTAAATATTGTTCTTAGTCCTGCAGTTCATTTATAGTTAGTAAGATGTTCATGATGATATTAGTTTGGAATGTTTATTTGGCCTGTTCATTGGTTTTGCAAGATTTTTTTTTTTTTTGGCTCTGTGTTAGAACATGTCTATTATATCAGATATTAATGCAGAAATAGAGTATTAAAGCTACTGCTGCATACTTTTATATATTCTATCTATATTGACATACAGTGTCTTTGGGTCACCTCCATCATAGTGGTTCAGGTAACAGAGCTCTGCTTGACCACCTTGCCAGGCAGCAGTGCAGCATCAATGAAACATCTCTGAGAAAGAGTTGATTAGGACGATTGATAATGAAATGCCGTTTACTCTATGGTAGCTTAGTTGCTCTTTTTATTCTTCTTTATTTTCATATTTCTGTTTAATTACTGAGACAATTATTGATGAGAACTGTTATTTCGTTTGATTTTCATGTGATTCGGTCCCTATGTGGTCAACTGAGGAAGGGGAGATGCCAAAGTGATTTTCAGGTGAACCCGCACATGTTATTGCTTATGTCTCTGTTTTTTTTTTTTTAAATTAAAATAGAGGATTAGGCGATATTAGCCCCTCTTTAGCGGTCATTGCGCAAGGCGCCTACCCTCCCTATAATAGAGAGGGGACCACTACACACGGGAACCCACCCCCCGTCCCTCTATTTTATTTTATTAGAATATTAAAAAAAAAAACAAAATACAAGACGGAAGAGGGGGACATAAACCAAAACCTCTCCTAATATCAAGAAACAATACAACTGGACTGAAATTCGAACATTAAATATAACAAACTGTCCTATCTGTAAAGAAGGTAAAAACTTGAGTACTAATAAGGACCCCCAAAAGAACAACCCAAGAGCAGCAACTAACATCTACTATGCAAACCGGAAATTAGGAAGGCCTGCCAAATCACGGGAATATGCCGCAAGTGCACAAGGAGGACAAGAGTCCCACCAATGAACACCAACCTGATTTTCCCCAAAAGTAGCTAAAGAATCTGCTACCTGATTGCCTTCGCGATAGATATGAGAAACCTTCACGGACATAGATGCTAGCATTACCCGACAGTTAAACCAATTTGTAGAGTATCGCCATGGTACATCACTCTGAAGAGAAGACAGAAAATGAACCACCAAAGCCGAGTCACTTTCAATCCATAGGGAATGCCAACCTTTCTGAGATGCAATATGAATAACATGAATCACTGCCTGAAGCTCAGCCTCCAAAGCATAGGCCACCCCAAGAGCCCCCGCAAAACAACCAAGCACTCGACCCAAATGATCACGAAAAATGCCCCCGAAACCTGCTGGACCTGGAGTGCCTCTAGCTGCGCCATCAGTGTTAACCTTAACTTGCAAAATAGTGTTGATTTTCTGTTTCTGTGGGTTATGGCTAGTGAAGGAAAATGCTTCAAAGGCATGTATGAATTTACGCTTTCTTTGGAAAGATTTTCAAATTATAAAGAAGATAAATTGAATTGTGACTGATCATCACAATTCAAATTTCAAAAAGGATCTCAGATATAGGAAGCAGCTGGACAGTTATATTGGTGAAGTATTGTGTTGCTTCACAAGCACCAATCTGTTGTTTAAATTAAGCAAACGTTGTTAACTTGTTAACTTCTACTGGTGACTTCTTGGGATATTAATTACATGCTTTAATCATCATCTTTCTTATATGAAAGGTTGCCACCCTTACGAAAGGGTTATCCCAATTAATTGAAGAGGCATATACATCCCTATATAAAGGGGTGATACCTGCAGATTAAAAAGATAACTTAATTCCTATATCTTGAGATACTCTCTGCTTTATTCTTTCAGTTCCTCCAATCCATTACTTCCCTGCTTTACAAAACAAATCTGGAAACTATAAACTGCAGTTTTAGTTCCAGAAACCTTGAGCCTCTTGTAACTTTCAATTGAGTGTTTGGTTGATCTTCGTAAGTGCAAGACGTCGATCAACAATAGCAGGACTGCTAGGCTTCATTGTATCCTAAAGGCTTATTTGATCAAACCCCTTTGCACACTTGTTGTGGGGCAAATAAAGTATAGAGGAAAGCGTAAATTCATACGTGCCTTTGAAGCATTTTCCTTCACTAGCCATAACCCACAGAAACAGAAACTCAACAAATAGAAGGAGCATGCCACATAACCTCTATAATCTTTGGAGCTTTAGGGGGTCTTCCAAGAATACCAATCCGACGCAGAATGCAAAGCTCAGCAACTGAATTCCTCATAGTTCCCTTACTTAGGGAGTCAATCTCAAAAAGTTGAAGCCGAATAGAATTATGTAATGTCCTCACCGACAGCATGGAATTCTGAAAACGAATAGCGTTTCTTGCATGCCAAATAGCATAAAAACGAGCTCCAATCATACCCCACCATAAAATACTCAATTGGGAACCAAAACCATGGCGAATTGGATAAGGAAAAAAAGAATAAGTATCAACGAAAAGAGTAGTCACCTGAAACAAGTCCAATATATTCCCCCAAATGGCAGCAGCGAATGGGCAATCAAAAAAGAGAACCTGTTAAGATACCTAGATACCTAAGTGCAATAAATTCAATCAATGACATTTATGACCCACATGATATTCGTTTACAAATATAACAGCTCTGCATTTACTACAGATAGTAAATTTACAAAGCTCAAGTGGATCAGAGTTGTGCATTAGCTTTAAATGGTTCTTGTAATTTCAATTTTGAAATAGTTTTTGGCATCGTCATCAAAGAACTTCACTAAGAATACAATTTATCAGTTTGTTGGACTGTATTTAGTAGTGTGTTTTTTATCCCCTTATTTACTCCAATTGTTTTGAATATTTGAGTTTAGTGTCAATTTGGTCATGTGTTTCTGAAACCTGTATTCTGTCACCCTTTCCTTTTACAATAGCTGATATAAGATTAAGATGGTAGCAGGATATAGAAGCTGAACATATTAGAATTATAACTGGTAGGATGCCAAACTTGATTATACTATTATAGAAGAGGTTTTGTTTAGCAGATAGGATGATCAATAGAAACTTACAGATTAATTGCTAAATATGGTAGACCCAACAGCCCTAAGCAATTTCTGGACTTATAATCTTCATCCTCCATTGCAGTGAGCTCTATGTTTCCCCTCCTCTTTGCAAGATTTGCTGGCATCTGATTCTTTCACTTGTAATGAGTGATTTTCACCTTTGCAACATCTGCTTGCCTCTGATTGTTTCACCTGTAATGGGTGATTTGCATCCTTGCAAGATTTGCTATCCTCTGATTGTTTCACTTGTAATGGGTGATTTGCACCTTTTCAAGAGTTTTCTGATGTGATTGGTAAAGTCTTGGGCATGCATGCAGTCGAAGCTCTACGGTGTTTGAGCCCAATTGTAGATCTCAGTTTGGTCTGCTTAGCACATCAATTTTTAAAGCTGAGGCTTATGCCACGGGAAGACGAGTTTTATTTGGAGTCTACAGTGGCCTCAGTTGTTGTTCGTCAGAGGCGGTAACTATCGAATCTAGAAGGAGGGAGTTAGTTGATAATGATTATTATCTTCTCTTAGGGTTTAGGCACTCAGTAAGATTTCAGGCCGATATTTACAGTGGGCGAGGTTTGTTTTCGCAATTTGAAGTCAAAGATACTGTTGTGGCATGATGCCATTTTTATTATTGTTCTATGGTGCATTGGAAATGGAGATGCAGTTACATATTTTAACTTGGTTTCAGTGTCCTCTGAGGCCAAGCATTGCTTATGAGTAATTTGAATTTAATAAGAATATGAACTTGTGACCAGCGAATATCATGGTACAGTTGAGCTGGATTTGTCCTTCTAAAGGGTGGTGTAAATTAAAAACTGATTGTAGTCTTAGAAGTGTAAGTGACAGGTGTTAAGAGTTCTGATGCAGGGCTTTTTCTGCCAATCTGGGTTCTGCGTAGGGAATTGATGCTGAAGTGTGGGTTCTTTTGAGGGGCTTACAATGGTTTGGAATTCTGGTGGCAGACTTCTCAAGGTTGAGTTGGATTTCCAGTCTTGCTGTTAACTTAATCTTGAACTCTATCAATAGATCGTGCCCCTGTTTGGTTTAGTTTGTTGTTGCAAAGAGTTGATGAGCAGAAATGAACTGTTTCTCTAAAGCATGTGTGCAGGAAGAAAGTTGCAATGGCTAACAGGTTAAATACGTCTGTACTCTTTCTGTCAGTGAAGTTGATATCATGGGTGTTTCTCACTTAGGTCTGTTTACCTAGGATTCTTCAGTAAAGGGTTGAGCTTTATCAGTGAGCCTTGGTCTGTCATTATTATTCTGGCATTTCCCGTTAATGAAGTTAGAATGTCATGATTATTGGTTTTGCCCAAGGCTTCTAGAGGGGGATGGTAATCACTAATCAGTAATTGGTAAATCTTGCTGTGATGAAATGAATAAAAACTAAAATTGATTGCTGGTTTTGATTAGAACCCAACGCAGTCTTCTATTTATGTTTTTTTTTTGTCAGTTGGGAGAAATTGGTGTTCTAATTGAACCAATTTTTAACGTTACTGTATGTGATCTTTAGAAGACTTATTTTAAAGTTCAACCACATGCGTGGAACTTTTACAAGAACTACTTTATTATTCTCCTTTGTTTTTCCAATTAGCAAAAAGTCTTGTACAGGCTGCATGTTCTTCAGCTGTGGACTTGAAATATCATTTTATCGAAGGTATGAAGAGTGTCACTAGGAATCTGATCTTCTTCTTGAATATAAGTTATTTTTTAGCAGAAGGTTACCTTTGTTATCCACCACCGTGGTGCATCATCATCATATCTTTATATATGTCCACGTATTCTTGTCAGTTACTGTCTTTAGGGTCATATCTTCATCTTCAGAAGTTTGATCTGATATCAACTTGTTTGGATGTTTTTCTATTCAAAGTTTCCTAACTTCCCATAGCTCTGAAATATATTAGTATGTGCCAAGGGTAATGGATGCTGTCTGGACAGGATCTGAGTTTTCCTATTGGCGTTTATTTATTTTGAACTTTCAACTGGTTTCTATATGTTCAGATAATTTGAAGTTTCTTTTTAGGTGATTATTGGTTGATCTATGTATATGTTTGTATCCCTGTCACCGTTCTAGGAACTGAGTGTTGTCTGTCTGTAGCATTTGTCCCCCAAAACTCACCCAATCAGCCAACGAATGAAAAACTATATACAGGATAAAGTTTCATTTTGGTTGATCTGGGTGCAATTATTTTCTGATTCTCGTATTGATCTGATGGGAGTGTTTTGATAGATTGTGGTTATATATCTCATCTCTATTGCCTGCACAGTTGAAGGATGCAGAAAAGGAATGCCGAATGCCTAAGTAAAATTAGTCGAATGTTGGTGATTGTGTAGTCTTAAATAAAAAATAAAAAATAAAAACAGTTTCTTCAAGATTTTATTGGAAATTATGTACCTTGAATTAAGGTAGTTGAAAATATACGTGAATTTGGTAATGGGGTGATGAGTTTTAGTGTGTTAACTGGGGACCATAATCTTCTGTTTCTACAGAGTGGCTTGCCTGTGTTAAATATATTTTAAATAATTAACTTCAATGATGCTTTGTGAGCATTTGCGGCAATTTTGACGTCTTCGTGCTCATTCTCTAGCCGTATCGCGCAATCAAATTTTTCAGAAAATGTTTAATCATTTAATTAAAAACCTATTTTTTCGGATTACATTTATTTACATATTTTCATTGACTATATAATTTATATAGACATGGTTAAGAGGATCTGGATTGTGCCATTCGCAGGACTGTTTCAAACAAGGATCTGCCTATTATGCTATAGACATGATTGTGGGTAGATACTATTTCTGGGTTCGACTCTATGAAGCATGGATACGGCAAAATTCTGACTATGGTGTATCGTATCTGTATCGGATACGGATACGGATACGATACGCACTGGGTGCGTATCTAAGACCCTCAAAACGTATCATTGACAATGTAGCATCGGTTGACTTTGTTGATACGTCTTGGATACGGTTTGACCTGATTTTGGATACGCACAACTCCTCTTCTATCAGTTCTCTCTTCGCGTCTCTAACTCTCTGTTCGTTGCTTATTCGCGACTTCGCAGCTCGATCAGTTGATTCAGTTCTCTCTTCGCCTCTCTGACTCTGTACGTTGCTTCTTCGCGGCGTCTTTCTCTGTGCATTGCTTCTTCACGACGGAGATGGATATGATCTGATTGGAAAGCTTGAAGGTTGAAGCGGTGTGGCCGTGTGGGTTGTTTGTTGAATGCTTGAAGCCTTGAAGGCCGTTCTGGGCTATTAATCTATTATGTCCAGATTGAAAAAATCATCTTATATCAATTATAGATTTATAGTGAGTGGGGTTGGAATCAAATGTATGTCCATTGTCCAGGTTGAAAGAATCAACTAATTATATCAATTATAGTGGGTGGGGTTGAGTGGGGTTGGAATCAATTACGGGTTGCCAGCAATTATCCTTATATGTCCAAATTGACACCTATGGCAGATCGGCAGCAAGCCAGCAACCATCTATTTTTATTTTAAATTGTTATATAAATTGGTTATTGTTAAATATATTTATTAACACCATGTATAATTATATATATATATATATATTATATATTATTTTAAAAAACGTATCGTACCCTATTATTTTGAAAAAAAACGTATCCGCTTGTCGTATCGTATCGCACCCCGCACTCCGTATCCGTGTCAGTGCATCATAGGTTCGACTGCTTTCAGTAAGGTTAACACATGAGTTGATGTTTGCCTAAAGATCAATAAAAATGACAGATTTTTTTTACAAGAGTTTAGATGGGATTAAACTTTTTAAGCTTGTAAATTCGTATGATCCTGCAGATTGATGAAGCCAACATTTCTTGAATTATGATACTACTTTATTACATATAAAATTCAAGAAGAAAAAAAAACCTCTAGCATCACGTTGTTGAATAAAAGATGAAACCTGTACGGTGCGATTCCTAGGAAAATTACCATATTGGGTTGCAAATTACTGTAACAGCCACATTGTCCAATAGGAAATCTGAAACATGCATATTTAATTGGCATGGTTCTTAGTGGGATCATATGTTTACAAGATATCTTCACAAATGGTGTATGAAATATGGATGATTATACACTTTGGTGTATGAACTTTGAAAACTATCAGAATGGTATATCAACTTTGCATGTCAACAACACTTTGGTATATCAGACTAACACCGTTAAATTTTACCGTTAAGTTCTACAATTTAGAAGTTTTGCAAAAATTTAAAAGACATTATGCAGATGAACCAAAACCTTCCTAATTGAGAACTAGCCTTCAACATGCCACAAATTCACCTAAGACCTCTTGTCGGTTACTAACAGGGCGGAATCACTGCTGCCTTAATGATGAAGAATTATGGTAAATGCAAGATATTTTAAAAATGTTTGCAGGCCTTCTAATCATATATAAAGATTAATTTATAAGAAAGAACAAATATTTTTTGTGACAATATAATGGGCACACACCAGAATTTATTTATTTATTTAAACATAAATACATACTAAAAACCCAGAGCCTCACTCTCGTGTAAACAGCTAAATGCCGTTTAGTTACTCATAGCTGAGTTTACAAGTACTTACTTGGAAGAAAAGCACACTCCACACTGGAGCTTACAGGAAGAGAAGAGTACACTGCTATTAATTACTACGATTTTAGCTTTCTTACTCTTTGAGAAAAAATTATTTTGCTCAATTTTCTGATGCCTCTACAAACTGACACTAAGGCTTCTTATATAGGGAGCGGAACTCAAACTAGAATTCAAAACATAAAAATGTACATGACAACTCCATTATTTTCTGTTTTTCTGAGTGCTCCAAATAATTGAGGTCGATCGAGGAAAAGCAGATTCCTTTAGGTGAAATGTTTTTCACCTTCTTCTTTTTGAAAAGCAAAAGAATCTTTCAGAGAGAAAGCCAAAGTTGCTTTTGGTGCTTTTTACACCTGTTGTTTCACATGTTTTCATCTATTTCAGAATTGTGGCCTAGGACAAAAGAGTTGCTTTCCATCCTGGCTTTAGTTTCATTTTATTCCATGTCTGTATTTTCATACATCTTGTACTGGTTGTCATTTTCAATTTTTTCGATCTATTGAAAACATGCTAACATGGAGTCGATCTTTTTTCTTTTAATTAGAGATAGAAAAAGGTCACTGCTAATAAGTAATAACCTCAGAACGGTCATATGCAGTAACAATAAATTGTTCTCCTGCTGCGAGGAATGTATTTTCTGTATCTTCTTTGATGATCTTTTTGATATATTCTAGAGACATAGCCTTCATCCAGGAAATACTAGAATTTGGTTGGCCATTGTATCCAACGCATGCAGGATGAAGATACTTCCCTCGAATGATTCTCACATAATGGTATGGAGAAATATAGTCAACCTTTCTATTTTTCTTCTGAATCCATTCTGCTGGAGTAGATCTGGACTTCAACCTAAGAATGCAGTCATTTTTTTGAACATTATTTATTGTATATATTAACTATGATGGGAGGTAGTCCTTTAAGATCATCTTTGCTTTTAGTCCAAAGGTTATGGACAAACCATTTTCAACATGTCAGAGCTTGTGTTCTTGAGGATGTTCACTCTAAACATTAACCACATATCTTTTGACATAAGGTCCAGGGACAATGAAGAGGGTTGGAGGAACACATGAGTCAAAATTATGATTTCCAATAAGGTTATGAAAGTCGAACCAATCTCATTCTTTTAGTGCTAAAACATGAACCTTAGCACTCTTAAGATCTTCAAGATACTGGATTTTTTTCACTCTAGACAACACTCTGCTATGTATTTTCATGAAGTTCTTCAAACTGTGGTCTAGCATTTTCATGGAGTTCTTCAGCTAGGGCAAATAAAGCTGGGAACATGACTCCATTGTTTCTTTCCTGAAAAGCATCCAAAAGATTATCTAAATTAGCTTTCTGGTGATATGCTAATCTTTTACCAATTCTGAATGCAGGTTCTTCGAAGGTTTTTAATTCATAATTAAAAACATTTATTACTCCAAATGGAGTTGGTTTGCTTTTTGGCAAAGCAACAACCTTAAACTGTCTTGATGAGCTTTTACCGTCTGCCATTTGAGATGGGCTAGCCAATCCTTTACCCTGGGATTGATCAGTTGTGGCTAGTCCTTTTGGACCTAGCAAAAATCTCTTGAGCATTTTTTCTTTGGATTCCTTAGCATGTTCAGGTTCTTTTCCTGTTCTTCTGTTTCTAGGATTGCGACCTTCATCGCCTTCTCTTCGGGTGAACATTGTCATTTCTCTGGTTAGGGCGTCTGGAATATAATTCTTGTTTCCTGCAATTAATTCAACATTATAATCATATTGGTTAAGAAATAATTGCCAATTTGCTAATCTTCCTCTATCAGCAGCTTTATCAAGTTTAAAATTTTTAAAATTCTTTACTCTAGCACAATCGGTGCGTACAGTAAAGGGTCATCCTAGAAAAGCTTGAGAATTTAAAATTGTTTTCTTGACAGCCAAGATTTCTTTTTCTCCTGTAGGATAATTTTGTTCTGCAAGGCTGAACTTGCCACTACAAAATTTACAGATCTTTTCAATGTTACTTCTAGGCGTTTTTAACAGAACAACACCAGACCAGTAATTATCACCAGCATCAGTTTGGAGTAGGATTTCATCACTCTCTTCTAGTTGTTGTAGAGGAGGGAGATTTTTGCAGAGGGATTTTATCTGCTTCACAATTTTTTCATCATCTTCTGTGAAATTCCATTTTCTTTTGGAACTTGTTTTAGGGGATAACATTGATGTTATTCCTTAGATTTTGGGAATGAAATCCCTTCCATAGTTGATGAATCCTAAGAATCTTTCTAGACTTTTAGCATCAGGAATTCTGTCTGGAAATTTCCAGATTTTCTCAAGGATATGAGGTTGGAGTTTTATTACTCCATTTTTTATGTTTATTCCAAGGAAATCGACTTCATCTTGAATAAAAAAGACTTTCTTCTCTCTTAAGATGATTCCATGCTGAATTATCAGTTTAACAACCTCATGAAGGTGTTTTATGTGTTCTTCTCTGTTTTTGGAGAAGATGAGGATGTCATTAATATAGACGACACAAAATTCAGCAACATGTTTGAAGATGTCATCCATCTTTCTTTTGAAGATTGGAGGGGCTTGTTTTAAGCCAAAAGGCATTACTAACCATTCATAATGACCTTGTGGTGTTCCAAATGCAATGAGAGGAACACTATCTGGATGCATCATGACTTGCCAAAAACCCGACTTTGCATCGAATTTTGAAAAGACTTTAGCTCATTTGAGCTGATTGATCAAGACTCTTGCTTGAGTTATTTAATAACCGTCTTTAACGGTCTTCTTATTGACATCTCTGTAGTCAATCACCGTTCTTGCTTTTCCTCGAACATTTTCTGCATGGTTTCTCACGTAGAAAGCTGGAGCATAATGAAGGCTAGTAGATGATCGAATTATTCTCTTGTTCAGGAGATCTTCTATGTCTTTTCTGAATTCTTTTTTATCTGCCTCTTTGCATTGAGGAATAGATTTGACATGACATATAACATTCATATCATGTAGTCGTAATTCACAGACCACTGGGTCTTTTTCCCAATATTTCTGCTGGTCGACATCTATATTTTATTCAAGCATTTTCTTAATCTTGTCAGGATTTGGAATTTTCTGAGATTCAAGCTTATTTTGAAAATGTTTAAGGTTATGCTCATGGATGAAACTAGCTTTTTCATCCTCACTAATTTCTTCTTCCTCTTCTTCTTCTTCTTCAGAAGAATCTTCAATAAGCAATTCTAGCTTTTTGTTGCTTAATTTGAAGCACAGGTTCAAATCTGGGCTTATATGGCTTATGGTCACCACTATTTCGTTGCGATCTCTGATATTGAGTAGTAAAGTTTGGACTTACCACACTTTTTTCTTGGGTAAGTCTATCAGCCCAAAACAGTCGGTCTCCTTTTCTGAAGCTCATACCTTCTTCATCTTGAACACTCTCTGTTGGAGAAAGAAATCATTTCCCAAAAAGAAATCTAACCCTTAGCCTTCTGATGCCAAAGAGTGTTGATGATAAATTAATGTTCCTCCACCAATGGTGATGCGAACATCTCTAGTTTCATTTTTCATGGTTAAATGGTTTCCATCAAACTGGACACCAGTAGCTATTTTTTTATTATCTTCTTTCTAGAGTTTTTTGGAATTGCAAATCTTTTTGCAACTGTGAATCCTGATCCATTCTCTACAAATGCATGTAGATGATACTTTCTGTGATCAAGGAATTTTAATCCAATCTCTATGTAGTTGCATTATTTACTAGTAGAGATGATTTTCGATTGTTGAAGCTCATTTTCTTGAGCTTGTTCTTGTGGTATGAATGTTTTACATTCTTCCAGATTGTTTTCTAGTTCAACAGTTTCTATGTTTTCATCTACTTGTTATTCTACCTTTTCTTCTTTTAGAGATGAAAGAACAGTTTATGCCAAATCTAGAACTTCTGAATCTTTCTTTTCACAGAAATATTCTTCATATTCTTGTTCTACTAATTGGCTAATAGTTCTATTCTTGGATTTTCTTCTCACTTCAGCTATGAAGCATTCTTTGTGATAAGTCCTTTTGACTCTTCACAAAACATAGGAAGCTCATTCCTTTCATGACATAGGCAGTAGTCACAATTGAATGTACCAGGGTTAACCTGATAAGAAGACATTATTGTTTCTGTCCTACTTTCTTCCCAGTTTTTTACTTTAAGAACATTCATTTGTCTAGATTCTAAGTACTCTATTTTAGGATCTAATTTAGAATCACATGAGGATTCTTCTTCTTCAGACCAGGCAGAATAGACAGACCTACCATCGTCTTCATCATCGGAATAAGCTATTTCATAGCCTTTCATATTCGCTATTTCTACTATTGGCTCATAATTTTCAAATAGAGTTTTTGTAGATCTTTTATTTTTCTCTGGGCATTTATTGGCATAATGTCTTTCAGCTTTGCATAACCAGCATCTGCAAGCTTTCTTACCTAGTTGTTTGTTCTGATGGTTGGTTTGGTGATTTTTCTTTTTCTTGAAGAATTTTTTTCTTTGGATCTCCATCTTGTTTCCTGAAGTTGGAGCTTTTCTTAAACTTCCAATCTTTTTTGTTTTCGTTTTGAGTAATATTTTTCTTTTCTTTTCTTATGGAATTTGGATTCATAGCATCCCCATTTGCATAACCAGCATCTGCAAGCTTTCTTACCTAGTTGTTTGTTCTGATGGTTGGTTTGGTGATTTTTCTTTTTCTTGAAGAATTTTTTCTTTGGATCTCCATCTTGTTTCCTGAAGTTGGAGCTTTTCTTAAACTTCCAATCTTTTTTGTTTTCGTTTTGAGTAATATTTTTCTTTTCTTTTCTTATGGAATTTGGATTCATAGCATCTCCATTTGGTAGGCATATCCAGTATTCCATAACAAAAGTTTTCAACTCCTTTGAGCTGTTTCTTGGCCATTTTGGCTCTAAGATTCACTTTGCACTGTTCTTTCAGTAATTGCCTGATTCTGTCTGCAATTCCTCCAATTGAAAATCTTTCAATTGGTTTTTCAGCCATGCTTTCTCTCACAGCTGTTCTCCAAGGTTCAGGAAGTTTCATGTGTAACAGGTTTACTAGATTAGTGTTTTCCGGTTCACCTATTGTACAATAGTATTCTTGTAATTCATTTAGATATTCTTCAAAATATCTAATGTCATAGATTTTGAGAGCATAAATGTTTGATTTGGCCGCTTCTTTGGCCTTTTCACTTAGGTTTGAGAGATCTCCACAGAATTGATCGTATAGGGGTACTGCAAAATCATATGGTGATTTCTAGTTTTTTATTTCTTCTAACCAATCTCTTCCTCTGGAAGTTTCTTTGAAAGACAAGTAATATTTCTTGGCTCTCCAGTAAGGGTACTTTGAAAATATACTTGAAGATCTGGTGCTTCAAATTTTCTGAGGGTGAGAGCAGCAGCCATCATAAGGCTATCTACCCATTGGTCAATAGCTTTTCTTTTATCTAGAGTTTTGTCTAGATTTAGCCATATTCCATAATTTGTGATTGGTACCGTAGGCATATTGTCTTCTGGGACAAATTTTTAAGAATTTCTTTCTTCTTTTTTGCCTGTAGGGGCTTTCTGTACAGGGAGTTTTAGTTTTCCATCTTCTCTGATGATAAAAGTTTTAGAATTGGAGCTTTCTCCGTCTTCCATTTCTATATCTTGATAAGGAATGACCTAATTTCTTACATTTCCTATTTTGAAAATTTTCATTTATTTGATTAGTTGTTCCAATCGTTCAGTATTTTTGCAAGATTCTGCTTCATCATAGAGTCCATAGAGCTGTTTTGCTCTAAGCATATTTACTGGTCTATTTAGATTAGCTTCTAGTTCTTCTTCAGTGATAGGATATGTTGGTTCCTCTACAACAAATTTAGTGCCACTAGTACTTGCTTCTCTAGTACTGTTGCATCTTCTGAAATTTATGTTTATCCTGATATTCTCAGGACAGACATCACTTTTCCTGTGATCATCAAATTTTAGACTGATAATCCTAGTCTTTCTACTTTCATAAATTGTCGCTTTAGCACTTTCTTGTGGGTTCTTTGGACCAGATAATTTCCATTCGATAGGAAAAGTTACTTCATTCCAAGTAACCTTGTGAATTTGTTGTGAATGGTTCTTCTGACCAGTGAGAAATCCAGTAGTAAGACCTAGCATATTTGATATCATTGTCTTTGGTTCTACGGTGGTACTCATTAGTTTATAGTATATTTTGTATACTATTGGAAGTTCTTGCATATTTTCTTTCATTGATATGTCATCTGTCTTGACTCTTAGTCTCAGACAATGAGCAGCATCTTTCAAGCTTGTAGAGAAGTTTGGGAAACAGTTGAAATACGCCACTTGATTGCATAAAGATGCTTTAAGTGTTCCCAACAGACTGACTTGAAAATCTGTTAGTCTTTTATCTTGTAAGACACATAAGACTGAACGGTTTATGCCTTCTTGGGCAAGAAGTTTTATGTCAACTTGGACTGCTCCAATGTGTATAAATTGATAATTTTTTGCCTTTGCACTGGCAACTTCTTGAGGAATGATCATTAAAAGATATGTTTCTCCTGTTGTGGAAGGAGTGGTAAATTCTAATAATTTGAAATGATGGCTATCCATCAATTCAAACTTTCCTCTTTTATAGATTTGTTTGAAATCTAATTTTGGAATTGCGGAGTTTTCCACCCCCTGTTCTATTTCATTGTATTCAAATTCTTCTGTATTTAGGAGTTGTACTCCTTTCTTTTTTCCAAAGATGCTCATCATCTTGAAATCTCTTGCTACCAAGTGTTTTGGCTTTCCGTATTTGATACTAGTTAGATTAGTAGAGGGTTCTAGAAAAATCATATTTGGAGTAGGATTCTTTTCAGGCTTTTCTAATGGTTTAAATCCATTAGCTTTCTTGGATTTAACTGGAGGCTTTTTCTTATCCTTCAATAAATTTTTCATAGAATCCAGCATTTCTTGCTGTTCACTGATTTTATAGCCGACACTTGTTAGTCGTTCTTCTTCCTTTTTAGGAATTTCTTTGATATAATCTAGTTTGTACTCCAATTTTTCCAACTAAGAGATTATATCTGGTACTTTTTTAGATGATCTTGACATTTAGATTATTCTTTTACAAGATTCTGATATTTCTCATCATAAGATTTTAATAGAGAATTCAACTTCTTTAATATTAATTCAGACATTGTCCCCATTGGGAATTCCACTTTTGAGCTTTTTCAACAAGCTCTGATACCAGTGAAACTTCGGATCTAACCAATGCTCAAATAATCAAGCGGTTTTTGTTCCTCTTCAAGAGTATCTTTAAGATCTCTAATATTTTTCTCAACTTTGTGAATTCTTTTCTGTACTATATATAAAGATAATATCCCAGTAATCGAGAGTTTCTCTTATAAGCCTTGATCTATAATTTTTTAATTTTCTGAACTTTTCTCTTTCCTCAGCTAACTCTTTACTGGTTATTTTGCAAATAACAATTAAATCTAATCTGAAAAGGATAGAAATTATGAATAGTGATGTACTTACATGAGTATTTGCCCAAGCATAATTAGCTATAATGAGCCACGCTCATACTGCCGGCATTGGTACCAACAACCATCGAGCGTGTGACCTACGGAAACACAGCCAAACAGGCTATCACCTGAGCCCCAGCTCATCCCTAGATCACCGCTGACGAGCTGCCATGCGCCGTGCCAAGATTACCTCCCTAAAACATCAGAAGCTGGGAACTGAAGCATATCAATCCCACATCGAAAACAAGGAAGAGATCAGTCTCTCCCCTACCTATAAAAGGTCTAATCTTTTCTCCTCATTAATTACGCATTTACTACTTACCTAACGTTATTCTGTCAACATAAATACATTGACTAACTTAAGCATCGGAGAAGAGAAAACCGCCAACCGCGGTCTCTCTCTGACGCCCCATTTGACAAATAGCGGAAACAACAAGAACATCACAAGTAGAGGTTCGCCCCTCGAACCAGCGTTAACCGAGATTTAGCTATCGCTGAATCTTAGACATTAACAAGTGAAAATTAATTGCTTACCTTCGAGTGTAGATGATAGATCTATAGCTGCAATATGTCAAACAAATAAACTTAAAAATATGGGCCCATTACGCTTTGTCAGCTCTTTTTTTTTTTTTTTGGTAATGGAAATATAACAGAAAAACTAATTGCGTACACTAAAATGAAAGAGTGGAGCAAACTTGGTATATTAATGTACGTGATAGTTATGAAAGTTGATATACTAAAGTGTAGAAATGCTTAAATTGATGCATGGGTTGTGATGTTCTCCCTATGTTTACTATGTTATTTTTTGAATGAACCAAAATAAAAGTGAAAATCGATGTGGCTTCATCATACTATCTTTGTGCTAAACCTTTCCATATGTACAGTTAACTGCATGCATTTGGTTGACATTATCGGCTGGCTGTGAATAACAAGGAGAATACCATGACTTCTACAGTTGTTAAAGGTGGATGATTTGCTGCACTTCGATGTGTTTCGTTTTCCGATACATATTTTATTCTTTTTGCAAAAAGAAAATATGATTATCTCTGATTTATGTATGCATGAAAAAGAATCTATTACATTAAGATATTGGAAGCAATTAAAATTTCGTACTAGGGACGGAACTTAAGAGTATGTCATCTGCATTAAAGGTACCAAAAAATCAAAGCCAGTACCAAAAACAAAAACATGCAATTAGCAAGTAGATGATTTTAAGGCTTAATTACCTCATCAACTTCAGACTACCATTTCAGTGTCTGCACATGTGATTCCTGGCGGGAAAATATACGCGAACAGTAGTAAAACAATCAAGGGAATGAAGACTACGTTAATCCAGAAATTTACCAATTTGATCCTCCACATCGTTTGTTCTTATAAGAAATAGATCCTCCACATCCTTGAACGGATATGATACAATAGAAAATGTTATTTAATATAATAAAGTATTCTGGGAAAGGAAAAGTAGAATAACCATAAAAGCAAATTGGTAAGAATTGGATTACCAATTATTCGGTTTTCAGTGAAGTGTGACAAATAGAAGGATGTAAACTGCTTACAAATCTCTCTCTCTCTCTCTCACACACACCACACACACACACACACACACAAAAACAACAACAACAAAAAAAACATAACCAAACCTCTATAGACTATAGCAGAACATTGAACATCAATCCCCCAGCAAAAGCTGATTACCTCGAAAGTTCTACGATGAAAGCAAAATCCCACATATGCCAGCATGTCTACTGTGCAGGATAAAACAGAACTTGTAGCTATAGCCTATAGTGATACAATAAAAGTACTTGTTACCATTTCACACAAAACAAGCACAACTAACTAGCTAGCTAGAGCTACAGGTCTAATGTTTACATTGTTGCCAAGATCTATAGGTAATTATCTGAGACAAATGCCTCCCACTCTTCATGTAGTTCATCAATTTTTCCTTGCATGTAACTGGTCTATTTTTTCCCTCCCCGCTGATACGAAGGAAAAAAAGTTATAAATAAATAATGTACATCAGTCTATATATAGTCACTCTTAACACATAAGATAATATCCATATAAAAAAATAATAATAAAGAAACAGTGATTATTACCTTGGTTAGAACACATTGATCTTTTAATTAGGTCCCTCAGAAACCGCATAACATTGTAAACACACTTGTGCTTGTAGGTTATTTTGGAGCACCCTAGAAATTAGTTAAAAATATTTAGTTTGCAGCTGATAGAACTACATTAACACAAAATTGATTTTTTTTTTTTTCAAGCAATTAACAAGCTATATTAACTTAACACACCGTCATTTTTCCAGGTCCTGACTTATTTCTTCAATGATTGAAAACTTTTATAGCAGCACTTCATTTTTTTTATTTTTTTTATTTTTAGGTGAAGGAGGTCAGACTTTATTTATAACTACGAAAACTTCAGGTAGTACAAAATTCAGAGACTATGACATCTTGAATAAAAGAAGAAACATTAGACCAGGAATACTACTTACCATTAGTATTTGCATAAGATGCCATCAAATTAGCAGCCTTATTAGCTTCTCTTTTGACATGAACAACTCAAATACTGGGGACTAGCTCCATAGCTTGAAAGCTGTCTTCTAAAGTCGACCCAAAACCGAACTGTTAGAGCGAGAGAACTGATTAAGTTGATGTTGCAACACAGCACAATCTGTTTCAATAATAGCACTATAGCAAAATGACAAGCATGAATCACAATCCTCCTATATATATTACATATATCAATACTGAGATGTCATGTTTCTAACAGTTAGAAGAAACTCACTTGTTCACAGCATGCTTCCTTTAATCTTCGTTTCTATGCTCTGATTAATGGACTCCACGAATTATATCGTCTCTTTTACTGGATGCACAATCGTTAACATCCCAATGATAGCTGCATAACATGCCAATCCCAACAAGTAAATATCATATGGCTGACTAAAAGTGAAAGAAACAAAAAAGCAAGAGATACATCTAAATTAGGCATCTGACAAGGTATGCATTCAATTAAACTACTTAATTACCCAGAATTGTTAAGGGACAAAAAACATTTGAACATTCCGTGATTTACACAACTTGTCCCGCACCATGAAGCAGTAATAAGAACAGGATCAACGAAACTAATCAGGCTAGCTTATTTAGCATGCTTGATTTCTCCAACACATAAAGAGAGCCATTCTGCAACTCGGAATACTTTTTAACAAGCCAGCTATTTAAAGGTCAGCATTAGCTTACTGCAGTTTCTTTTTCACTATTGGCCTACCCTTGCTCCCTCTGCTTTACTATACAAGTTATTGATATTGACCTGCAGAAGATATTCAAGAAAGAAAAGCCAAAGAAAAACTAAGATAGTATTTGCAGTAGTGATATATATATATATATATATATATATATATATATATATATATATATAGGGCCCTTCTAGTGAGGGGTCTCTTTTTTTGGTCATTTTAAGGGATAACTTATTAAACCCACTTTTCAATCACATATCTACATCTCATCCATTCAGTTTTTAGGTATATATGAGTAGATCATCTCTGCAAATTTTTAGCCAAATTGATAATCGTTAGGACATTCATAACTGCGATTTACAATTATGGACACGAATGGTTCAGGTTGGACAGATTCGGTTCGTCCATTGATTTAATCTTGTTCGATACCTTAACAAACATCAATTTGGCTGAAAATTTGCATAAGTGATCTATACATTAGGACCTAAACACTGCACGGTCGAGATGCCGAAATGTGATGGAAAAGTGGGTCCCACAAGAGATTCACACGCATACACACAGTCCTTCTTGGCTAAGGACGTCCTTACCTAAGCTTAGATACGGATTTCCAGTTTTTGGCCACTTTTTTTTATCACATATTCACATCTTAACCGTTCAGTTTTTAGGTCCTCATGTATAGATCATCTTTGCAAAATTTCAGCCAAATTAATGATTGTTAAGGCATTCAAAACTGTAATTTACACGAACGAACCGAATCTGTCGAACTGGAACCTTTTGTGTACATTGTTATAAATTGCAGTTTTAGATACCTTAACAATCATCAATTTGGCTGAAATTTTGCAGAGATGATCTATACACTAGAACCTAAAAACTAAACGGTTAAGATGTGCATATGTGATCAAAATATGGCCAAAAACTTGAAATCCGTTCCATAAGCTTAGGTAAGGATATCCTTACCTGAGAAAGTGTGTGTGTGTGTGGCCAAAAACTTGAAATCCGTTCCATAAGCTTAGGTGAGAAAGTGTGTGTGTGTGTGTGTGTGTGTGGAGGGTCCTTCTACTAAGGGATCCTTTTTTTGGTCTTTTCTAGAAATAGGGCATTAGACCAACTTTTTGATTACATTTCATAATCTCAACCGTTCAGTTTTTAGGCCCTAATGTATAGATCACCTCTGCAAATTTTCAGTCAAATCGGTTATCGTTATGGTATTGAACTAGATTAAATCAATGGATGAACCAAATCTGTCCAATCTGAACCATTCATATATAATTGTAAATCGCAGTTTTGAATGCCTTAACAATAATCAATTTGACTGAAAATTTGCATAAGTGATCTACATATTAGGACCTAAAAATAGAACGGTTGAGATGCCAAAATATGATAGAAAAGTTGGTCTAATGGCCTATCCCTAAAAAAGACCCAAAAAATGG